>QEPC01002141.1:2146826-2195270 GCA_003113815.1 Sphenodon punctatus | reverse complement strand
AAGAAAGGTGAGAGTGGGGAGGCCAGCAAGGAGGAGGTTACAGTAGTCGAGGCATGGGATGACTAGGGCGTGGATGAGAATTTTGGCAGAGGAGACAGACAGAAAAGGGTGGATGTTAGCAATGTTGTGGAAGGAGAAGTGGCAGGATTTGGTCACGGAGTCAGTGTAGGGTTTGAAGGTAAGGTGTGAGTTGAAAATGAAGCCCAAGCTACAGGTTTGGGGAACAGGGAGAATAGAGACCCCGTCAATGGGAATTGACCGGTAAGAGGGAGATGAAGGATTGGGAGGGAAGATAAGGAGTTCAGTTTTCACCATGTTCAGTTTGAGTTGGCGTTGAGACATTCAGGCAGGGATATCAGAGAAACAGTTGGTGAGACGAGCTTGAACAGATGGCGAGAGGGAAGGAGTGGAGAGAGAGAGTTGAGTGTCATCAGCGTATAGGTGGTATTGGAATCCATGGGAGGCAATGAGTTTGCCTAGGGATTGGGTGTAAATAGAGAAGAGGAGAGTCCCAAGGACAGAGCCTTGAGGAACCCCCTCCAAGAGGGGTGGGTGAGGAGGAGGGGGAGGAGTTAGGAAGAGATACATTGAAGCAGAGGTCAGAAAGGTAGGAGGAGAACCAATCAAGAACAGACCAGTCAAGTCTTGGAATCCAAGGGAGTGAAGCAATTCAAGCAGGAGCGAGTGATCAACAGTGTCGAAGGCAGCAGAGAGATCAAGGAGGACAATAATAGAATAAAGGCAGGTGGATTTAGTTATAAGAAGATTGTTGGTGATCTTAATGAGCGGTTTCAGTGGAGTGAAGGGGGTGGAAGCCAGATTGTTGGGGGTCAAGGGAGGAGTTGGCGGAGGAAAGGGAGGAGCGAGACAGAGTGGTAATTAGAGTGTTCAGAGGGATCCAGAGTGGACTTTTTGAGGATGGGGGAGACAGTGGCATGTTTAAAGGCAGAGGGGAAGGAGCAAGTAGAGAGGGAAAGGTTGATGATGTGCAGGAAGGGAGGGGCGATGGTGGAAGCAATGGAGGTCAGGAGGCAGGAAGGAATGGGGTCCAGGGGGCAAGTGGAGGGGTTGGAGGAGGAGTGCAGGGAGGAGATTACACCTGTTTATTCCTTGAAAAGAGAGAGAAGATTCAAATAGCCATCACAGTTTCCCAGTCCAATGACTTAGCATGATCATAGCACTTAAGTGAATGCAGAAGTGCAGAAATCTAATGTCCTTAGACTTTATCCCCCTTTGTCTTATCCTCCTTTGTCATGACTTTATCCCCCTTATTATAATACTAAATAAAGTTGCCTGTTCACATTAATTAGAAATGGTATCATTAGGGATTCTATGGGTGTTTTTACACGTGATGGTGCTGAGTGCCGCCAAGCTTTAATCCTGCTCGGAGTGAGGGCACTCAATCCGGGCAGGATTTGGCCCAGCTGCTGAACAAATGTGACAGCAACCGGGGCAGGGCATTTGCATGGCCCCATCTCTGTGGGGTCCCTGCTTGCCATCTCTGGCGGCGTGCTGGGTGGGCTCTGGGCTCCAGGCTGCTGCCTTCGCCGGCTTCGGAGAATCACCTGGAGGGAAGAAGGAGACAAAGACCTGTGAGTGGCTGTTGCCGCTCGCCCCTCCCCTCCCAGCCGCTTAAAACAACGTGCCGGCGGCCGCGGGAAAGGGCCTCTGCAGGGTCCCTGCTTACCATCTCTGGCGGCGTGCTGGGTGGGCTCCTTTGTCGGCTGCTGCCTTTGCTGGCTTCGGAGAATCACCTGGAGGGAGGAAGGAGACAAAGACTTGTGAGTGGCTGTTGCCGCTCGCCCCTCCCCTCCCAGCCGCTTAAAACAATGCGCCGGTGGCCGCGGGGAAAAGCCTCTGCAAAGTCCCTGCTTACCATCTCTGGCGGCGTGCTGAGTGGGCTCCGGGCTGCTACCTTTACCAGCTTCGGAGAATCACCTGGAGGGAGGAAAGAGACAAAGACCTGTGAGCGGCTGTTGCCGCTCGCCCCTCCCCTCCCAGCCGCTTAAAACAATGCGCCGGTGACCGCAGGGCCGACGGCCGCGGCCAAAGGGTGCGGCCCTTTGGGGCCCTTCGGGGTACGAAGAGGGGAGAGGGAAAAGCCCTTGAGGCAGGGGTGAAGGATGCTGGACTAAGGTTTTTGTGTTTTTTTCCGAGCTAAATTAGTTAGTGGTTGGGGATTGACTAGGGCGAGAGGGATATAGTATTCTTTACTCCCCCTGCTAATATGGAGAATGAGACTATGCAGGGGGTTTCATTAGGGAATACTGGGGGTGGTAGGGGTTGTTTGCCCCTCTCCCTACCCTTGCAAGGGTGTGACTTGATGTCAGGGAAGTTAGGACTGCCTCCTGTGCCAGCGGGGGAAATTGGATGGAGGGAAGAGAGAGGGGTGATACGTGGAAGGGGGCAGGGAGAGGGGAGGCAATCGGTAGTAATAGCCAGTACCCCATCTGTTAATGTGAGCAGTGGGGGTATGAGTAGGGGTTTGTCGAGGGTTGTAGGAGGTTGTTTGGGAGGGGATTTGTTTTGTGGCGGTGCTTTGTGGTCAGGTGTTGGGGCAGAGGTTGGGGATTTGGGGGAAGTATGTGAACTGTGCGTGACTTCTGATGTAGGATGGGTAGGGCCAACTCCCCCTGGTGAGAGAAGGGTGGAGGTGGTTAGGTTTTCCCTGGTGGCAGCAGGGGACGGAGCGATAGTATGTGGAACCTACCCCGTTGTCATGAGGGAGGTGATGGACTGGGATGTCAGTTAAGTTACGAGGGGGGGATTTTGTGAATTGTGGAAAGTTTTATAAATTGTATATCATGTTAGAACGCTGTGTTGTAATTGTTCTGGGTCCCCTGTGTGGGAAAAAAACCAGTATTGTATTTTCTTCTGTTGTGAGCCGCCTCGAGTCTGTATGGAGAGAGCGCGGGATATAAATTAAAGTGGATTTGGATTTGGATTTGGATCTCTGCGTTGCTTAGAGAGGCCCACCCCCTCTCACTGACAGGCATCCATGGTGGCCTATGAGACCGCCTGGCTGCCCAGAAGGTCCACAGATTTGGACTGGGGTAAGTGCAAGTGGGCCATCAAACATGATGGCCCACTTTACCCTGGTTCAGCGTCTATTGCATGGGCCGTGGCAGCGCTTAACCCGGGCTGTTCCTCAGGGATGGTCCCAAGGAACAGACCAGGCTAAGCACTGCTAAGGCCCAGGCCATACATCTGGCAGCCATTTGAGATGTGATGGCAGCACAGATCTCCATGCGTGGCAAAGTGTGGAAATGCATGCCATTGTCATGTCTGACTATACCCAGGGGTGGCCAAAGGTCTCAAGCCCAAGAGCTGCATACCAAAATTGTCATATCCCAAAGCCAAAAGATGCTTTACGCAGATCATGGCTTCTTCTGATCCCAGGGACAGGTCAGCATGGCTTCCTCCAATCCCTCCACCCCCACCATCACAACCACACAGGTCAATGCTTTGGCTTCCAGGCAGGCTAGTGGGCTTGGGTAGAAGTAACAGCAGCTCAAGGCACACAATCCCTGCTTGCACAGCCCCCAGGAGGCTCTGGCAGTAGCAGAATTGGCATCTCAGCTTCTCTTGCTCCTGAGCGCACCTCATGGGCACACCCAAGGCATCCGCTTCTGGCAAGAGCTGCAGTACAGGTACCCAAGAGTCGTTGGGATATTATGGAAGGTACAAGTGTTCCAAGACCTCCCTCTAGGCACTGAAGATGCACACCTTCCCCTCCAGAGGAACAGTGTTTACATTGCACAGTCTGGCCTCCTTATAAGGTTTTACTAAGCAAACAGAACAGAAAAGTATTAGGGAAAGCCAAACTTGGAAGGACCATTATTCCTCATGTATTGAGCTTGATTACTATTATACTGAATAGATATTTTCTTAATAGATTAAATTTTCTTGTACAGCATGGGACGCCATAGTGTGTCTAACAAAAATCCACATGGTTAGCTTCTAGCATACATCAAAGAGCTTCTACCTAACACTCATTCAGAGGAATTATGGTGCTACGAGGAAGGCTATCCAGCCCAAACATTGGCAATCTGCTAGTGTCTGATGTCCAGAATGGCAATAAGAATTTTAACTGAGTATTGTAATCCTTCTGATTAAATATTGTGCTGCACTGAAAAATCCTTTGAAGTGCTTTTGAAGCAATACTTTTAGACCAATCAGATTTGACAATGTCTCTAACTAATCCCACTATGCTCGGATATTGCAATTTATACAGAATGTCATATGCCAAGTCACTACAGAATGAGTAAAATTAATCAAAACAGTAGATTTCGAAAACAAAATTACTGTATGCCCTGCAAACTTTCAGACTAAAAAACTTATCCTACAAGCACTCCCTTACTTATGCTCACTTTCCATGATTAGACTCTTTGACGTCAATGAGCCTATATGCAGGGTCATGTAGAAGCACTTTTTAAAAAACTCTTCATAAATTTTTTTGTTAAAACATATCTAAGGATAAATCCTGTTCATCTTACATAAATGGTTACATTGAAGTAATTGGTGTGTTCATACTAAAAATTAGTCCATTTTTTGTTAACTCGGACAAAACAGTTGAAAGCTTTTACATCTTTGTCTCCAGTTCTATAATTTCCACATGATAGATCTATGTAATATTTGGCAACTTTATTTTTTATGAATAGCAGAAGCAGGTTTTACAACCTGTGGAACCTAATCCTGCAGTATTTTTGCACATAAAAATACCGTTCAGACCAATGGAAATTTCATTTAGTGACTCTAAAAATAGTTCTAGGTTTAATGCTCATACAGTTTCAAACATATAATAATATCCAGGGGAAATAAATCTCAGTGCCTTATGTTATTAGAAGAAATAACAAATAGTTTTACTGTGATTCCTCATTTAGATTTTAGTTCTTTTAAATAGAAATAGAAGACAATCATATTTTTTTCCTAGAAACCAATCCCTAGGTTAGTCATGCCTTTTTGTTCCCATGATGCAGAAATTATCTAGACCACAGACATAAGTAATACTATTATTTCTGATACCCATAGAACCCCCGCCTGCATTGAGGGATTATTTGAGGGTCTTC
The DNA here is from genome assembly GCA_003113815.1 of Sphenodon punctatus. Classification (NCBI taxonomy): domain Eukaryota; kingdom Metazoa; phylum Chordata; class Lepidosauria; order Sphenodontia; family Sphenodontidae; genus Sphenodon; species Sphenodon punctatus. Next base: position 2,190,201 of record QEPC01002141.1, on the reverse strand, counting down.
TCAGACATACAAAACTGCAGTTAGAAAAGCGGCAGAAAGCACTTGTGGTAACCCTGTGAGAGAGGTTCCACGGAGTTGTGACGTCTGAACTGTACCACATGTAACCTTGTGGCACAGCAGTTAATGTAGAGGACTTTTCAAGTATAAAGCAGCAATGACATTATACAACCTCTTCCGTGGAAACTCCTCCCAACGAGTTACCACAATACTTCCTGTAGTTTTTCTTGCTGCAATTTCTGTATGTCTGAGAGCATCCTTGGTTAACTAGCTGGTTGCAGGTTCAAAATAAAAATTAAAATACTTTATTGCGTGATCTTTAGATCATTGCAAATTATAAAAGTACAACGAAATATCAAATACATCATTACAATTTAAAAACAATGACCTAACGTGACCCAAAGTTGTCTCCTCTATCTACAGATAATGAATTACATTTATATTGATAAAGGGATATTATTTACAAACCGTATTCTAAGATGAACGGCTCTTAACAAAAAAGCTGCTACATTTCTAATAACGTCTACGTCAGTGCTATCCAAAAGTACTGCTAGTAGAACCTGATCGCTTCTGCCAGGAAATCTGCTCACAATAGGAGCTAGAAATTCCTGCTGAAGGTCAACATACAGATGGCAGTGTAGTATTATGTGCCCGACAGTTTCAGTTATTATGTGGTCAAAAGGGCATAACCTGTCAGAAAATGGGATGCCCTGAATCCTACCCTCCAGAACTCGGGAAGGGAAAGCATTAAGACGAGCACTGGCAAGGAGCTGTTTGGCCCTACCAGAGATTGAAGCACTCAAATAGGGGGGCTACCTGCCCCACAGACGGGGCATACGACAAGTACTCTCGCAGGTGGGATGATTGTCGAATACTAGCGCACTCTGTTTGTCGCCCTATGTCCCTCGTCCTTGTAAGGACGTTGCTTTTGCATGTATTAGCAAGCTTATGTCGTAGATATTCCGGGGACAATCCTATTTCTTTCAACTGGGTGCCAATCTTTGTAGACCACTGGTCCACGAAGGGGTCCTCAAGCATGGCCCTTGATAGGATACTTCCCTGCCCTGTATGCAATTTGACCCAAAATTACAGGGTGGCTTCTTTAGCTACCTGCACCCACGATTTCGGACCTAGTTCGATCCGGATGGCAGCCATAGGAGTACCTCTTGGGACTCCCAAAAGTCTCTGTAGGAATCGTGATTGAATCCTGTCCAACTTACTACCATGAAACGGGGCCCATAACTCAGCCCCGTACAGTAGTTGGGCCCTCACTTTACTATTATGCACCTGTAATGCTGAGCAGACTGCCATCCTTCCTTGTCTAGCAAATAGCCTAGTTATTGATTGCGCGGTGGCCTGGGCCACGTGAATGGCCCTGCTGATATGGTCATGCCATTGCCCTGATCTATGAAATAGGACTCCTAAGTATCTGAATGCTTTTACCTGCTGAATAGGAATGCCCCCTGCGAACCAGCACTGGATTTTGGAACGGGACGAGAAGACCACAATCTTCAATTTCCCATAATTAATTGTCAAGTTGTTGGTCTGACAGAAGGTGACAAAAGCCTGTAGTTGACGCAGGAGACCCACTTGTGTCTGCGACAATAGGGCCACGTCGTCAGCGTAGCAAAGGCAGCCTACAGGACGAGTTGCCAGTTTTGGCAGAAAGAATCGATGGTCTGCCATTACTGGTATAATATTATCAATAAAATAATTGAATAGCGATGGTGCCAAAACGCATCCCTAACGCACCCCCCTCTTTGTTGGTATTGGGGTGTAATATGGCCTTTCCTGTCCATTTTAATTACCAGGGATGAATTGGTATGGAGGGTACGTATCAATGCCAACAACTGTCTTTCAATGGTTGACTCCTGCAGCCGTTTCCACAGGGCAGCCCGATCAACTGAGTCGAAGGCTGCCCTGAGATCTAAGAACACTACATATAGAGCCCCATTGTGTTCCCTATACTTGGCAATGAGATGTTGTAAGGTATGGCAATGTTCGATTGTGGAACGCCCCTGCTGAAATCCTGCCTGCTCTGGGGAGATTGCTTTGGCCTGGTCCATCCAACAAGTCAATTTCCCCAGCAAAAACTTGGCATAGACCTTGGAGATTGCTGACAACAAACTTATCAGCCTATAATTGGCAGGGTCAGTTCTGGAACCCTTTTTATATATGGGGACTACCAACACCGTGGCCCAATTCCCTGGTACCCGTCCTGTGCTGTTTATAGCTGTAAATAATGCAGCTAACACTGGTAGCCACCAGGCCTTATTGGTTTGGAGAAATTCTGCCCTTATCAGATCCAATCCTGGCACCCGTCCACTCCTTAAGGAGTCCACCAACACCTCTATCTCCTCAACCCGAACTGGCACCCAGGGAGGTGATTCCTCTAGCCATTCTTTCAGATCTTCCATTGGTTGGTCACTGACATTATCTATGCCCAAATGATTATATACTTCACTATAATGGTCTGTCCATCTCTCTGCTGATATTTGTGGGGCTGATGTACCCTTCCTTCCCCCGGTTGAGGTATTAACTAAATACCAAAAATGCCTAGTGTCCCCTGAATTGGCCGCCTGCAAGAGCATCTCCCACCGTGCTCCCCAAAATTGCTTCTTTTTCACGTTTATAAGATTCCTGTAGGTTGCCCTAAGCGCCACATACTGGGGCGGTAGAATGGCTACCCTGTATTGCTTGTATGTATAATACATTTCCTTAAGTTCTTGCCTAACCTGCCGGCACTCTCTATCGAACCATGGTTGGTTGATTTTGGCCGTCCCTGCAACAGGAGGCCTGTCCAGTCCTTGAACACATAGCTGTATTTCTGTCATTAGCTGATCAAACAGTTCCAATACGTCGAAAGGGCTTGTGGAGTCCATCAATCTCTCACGCAGAGAAACCAACTGGGCTTGCTCTACACAAGCCCCCAGCGAGGGATCCAAACAGTTTCATACTGAGCCCTACTTTCGTTGGGTGTATGGTTTTGTTTGTATGGAACCCTGGGTACTGCTTCTGGGTCTGATAGGGCAAGACTAAGCTCCATGGGAAGATGGTCCCCCACCAACAGGGGGCCCAACTCGAAGTTTGTAATATGAGGGAGAGTTCCCGCAGTGACCAACGTATAGTCCACTGTACTGGGACCTTGATGCCCAACGAAAGTGTATTCCCCTCAGTGTCACTAAATCCGGAGCCATTTAGCACATATAACTCCCTTGCCACTAACAGCTGGGCCATCCTTATCCCTGATGAATTTATACCTTTATCTTTTGACCTCCTGAATCCCAAAAGGTTCTCAGGTGCCTTAGGTAATCCGTCACAATATGGGGCCAGGGCTTGGTTATCTTCTCCAATACAGGCATTAAAATCGCCCATGAGAATAACTTGGCCCCCTGGGTACTTGAGTAACAATTGGTCCAGCAGGCCATCCAAAGTATCCCACATGGTAACTTGAAAAGAACCGGTTGCAGGTAGGTATGGCAACGGGACTCAAGCAGGCAAAATTCCTTGAATAGATCCACTTGATCTTAACTTTTTATGTTACTGGAGAGAAGGCGACAGAGCTTTTTTGTATATATCAGTGATCAGAAAATTAAGAGATATATAATATTTTGACAGTGGGAAATCACTATGAACCCATTCTTGGAAAGTGCAGGAAGTCCTGAACTCCTATCAGCTGCTACTCGGGAACTTGGTGATTTGGGATCTAAGACCAGTATAATTGCTTATATGCTCATTTGGTTTATACACTTTTCAATACTGTACATAATACTTCACTGTCTGTGACTAATTGACAGAATAATATGTGACATTTCCGTACAACCCAGAGTAGAGGCTGGTGTGAAGCCAAACTGACCCAAGGGGAACTCCAGGAGGGACTTTACCCCTAGACATAGAATATCCCTGATAAACAAGGGTGTGTGTGCAGGCTGCATCATGTCTACTGGCTAGTGGCTAGTGTTGTGTGGGCATGGCTATAGTCTGCCTTCTCTACCCCCTCCTCCACCCCTTTTTGAGTCAATGGTTTCTGAGAGGAAGAGAAATGTCATTTGTAAACCAAGGTGCACCCCCCTTGAAAAGAGGGCAATGACCTTTTCAGGTAATGGCAAAGGCTACTTGGCAGGACAACAAGAGAAACCTTACATTGTGAATGTCTGAAACATGGTTAATCACTAGATAAAATCTAGAATTTTATTATCCAGGACACGTTTCTGCATATAAACGTAGAGAGGAAAAAGAGAGGGGGAAATCTGGTAGGAAGTGATAAAGTATTAGTAAAAAAAACCTAAATCTATTGGTAAATACAGCATGCAGTCTTTTTTATATAAATTCAACTAGGGTGGCCAGATATGCACATTTTAGAAGACACTTATGAGAAATGCAGGTTGCAGGGCTGCATTGGAGCCAATGCAACCCTGCAACCTGTATTTCTCATAGGTGTCCTCTAAAATGTGCATATCTGGCCACCCTAGTCAACTCTAGCATTGAACAGTGAAGTAAATTGGATAAATTATTACAGTTTGTTCATCTGCAACACACTTTCTTCAGGATGAAGGTATAAAAAAAGTTAAAAACTGATTATCTGAAATTTTGATGCACCGTTTTCTCAGGTGGTGGCTTTGTTATTTAGTTACATGATCTATTTAACGTGCAAGTTATTGAGAGAGCTTTAAAAGGTACGGATAAAGTTCTAGCAATATGTGACTGCTGAATGTATGTTACAGCTTTGTGATTAGAAGTACTTAGGGATGTGTGTAAAAGAGGGTGGGTGAGGGGGAGTGGCAGGAAAGCTGCAATCATTTCTTCCCACGTGAGACCAGCGCCTCCTCAACGCCACATTAAAGCAAAGCTGCCGGAAGTGACGTTCTCCCCGTTGCCGGCGGCGGCGGCAGCTGGAGACACGGGGCTTTGGAGCGGCGCATTCTTAAGCCAGATAATTGAACTCTTAAGAACGCGCCGCTGCAAAGCCCCGTGTCTCCAGCCGCCGCCGCCGCTGGCAACGGGGAAAATGTCACTTCCAGCGGCTTTGCTTTAATGCGGCGTTTGGGAGGCGCTTCAGCGTGCCCTCGTTTAAAAGCAGTGTCAGTTCAGGAGGAGTAGGTGAGGATCAAGGGGCAAGGCAGTCCTTAAGTACCAGAGTGTTTGAAGGAGGTGGTGGTCCAGCCCCTGCTTAAGAAGCCATCTTTGGTTGTTGGCTCCCTGGCCAGCTATCGACTAGTCTCTAAACTTCCCTTTTTAGGTAAGGTAATTGAGTGGGTGGTGGCTCGGCTGCTCCAGGCGCATCTCAATTGCATTGGGTTTCTCCCCCTGCAGCAGACAGTCCTCCGGCTGGGTAGCTCTACCTCGACCGGCAGGAGGCAGAAGAATCCAAATCTTTCACTGCGCATGCGCCTCCTGCGCTACCCTCCTCTCGCCAGTTTTTTCTTCTGCTTCAGACCGGCGGGAGCATCAGGAACGGGCTCTGCAGAAAAAAGAGAAAGCAGAGTGTAAAAGGTTGACAGGGCTTAGAAGGGCTTCCCCTGCCTTGGCTGCAGCCAGTGGCGGCGGCGTGCTCAGCCCAGCCGGCTCCCACGCAGCAGCCTGGGAGCAGGGAGAAGCAAACCGCGGGACAGCAGAAGCGGGCTCTCCCCCGTCCAGATCAGCCTCCTGCAGCCGCAGTGAGCCTCTTCAGCTGCCCCCCCCCCTTACAACAGGGGGCGAAAGAGAAAACAGAGGGGAACGCTGGGGAAAAAAGCTTCTCGTACTCCCCCCCGCAGCAGCGTCGGGAGAGCGGGAATCTGTTATGGAAGGCACCTCCAGGTAAGGTTCCACATGCACAGAGGTGGGGGGGGGGAGTTGCCCTGGACTAGGGGATCTTCCCAATGGCAAGGGCGGCTAGTGGGCTAGAATCCTAGCCTCCTCTCCGGTTCCTCACCCCTCTTCCCTCCCTTCTCTTTTCCCCGGAGGCAGGAGCTGTAATGTGAGCCTTATGTTTGCAGGACTCCGGGCAAGGGGAGACATCAGCGGCCTCTGTGTTGACCACCCTGGGGGGTTGGGATTCACAGAAGGAGGCTTTTCAAACCCTAGGTAGTAGTATGGAGAAAATACTACTTGCCATCTCGGCTCTAGGGGACAAAAAGGGAAAAAAGAGGAAGCAGGCACAGGGGGGGAAAGCCTCCATTTTGAAGAAGAGGCGAGTTAAAAAGGCGGGAAAACCCCGAAGAACCACAGGGGGCGCCATTTCCTGCCTACTACACTCCCCGCCATCTTCTGAGCATGCGAGCTCAGCAGGGGAGGGAGAAGGGAGTATGGCTGCAGCAGCTGCTATCCAGTCCCTGGCTGCAACTTCTGAGATAGATTCAGAGGCTCTTCCCTCAGAACTGGAAGAAGGAGAGTGGCCGGATACTCCTCTATCAAACAGAGATCAGGAAAGGCAATTTCCATTGAGCTTTAGGGAGGAGTTGATGGCCCAGGTTATTAAGACCCTGTCCCTAGAGGAGAAACAGAGAAAGAGTCAGTCATCAGACTCAGAGGAGGATGACTGTCGGTTGATTCCCTTTCGGGCAGGGATGCTGGCCTCCCACTGGATAGGGCATTTGAGAAACTGATCTTAGAGGAATGGAAGTTTCCTGCCAAGTCCTGCAGAATGAATAAGACCCAGGAGGCGTTATATTCATTCTCCCGGAGAAAAGAGGCATTTTTTAAGAACCCCAAAGTGAAAGCAGCCGCGGCCTCCCTCGCGAGGCAGATAGTATTCCCCACTGAGGGGGATTGTTTTCCAAAGGACCCTTCAGATAGGGCCATTGAGGGGGCTCTCAGGAAGGGGCTAGATGCTTCAGCAAACTCCCTGCGCACAAACATCCTGTCCTCATATCTGGCCAGAGCAAATTTGGCTTGGCTACAGAAGATACAGTCTTCAGACATTTCAGAAGAAAGATCCAGGGTTCTTTCTTCCAGGGTCATGCTGGCTACCGCCCTCCTAGCTGACACCACTACAGATTCACTTTCGTGGTCAGCCCGGGTAGTTTCCTTGTCGGTGGTAGCCAGAAGGAGGGTCTGGTTGAGGTCTTGGCAGGGGGACACTACTGCTAAGACCTTATTGGTGGAAGGCCCCTACAAGGGCCTTCAGCTTTTTGGAACCTGCTTGGAGAAAGTCCTAACAGAGGCCAATGACAAGTCAAAGACCAAGACCTTGCAGCAATTCATGGCAAAAAAGAAACCTTTTTGTGCCCCGACCTTTAGGTTCAGGGGGGGGCGACGATTCCTTTTGAAAAAACAACCAAGGCACTTACAGGGATTATAGCAGACAGTCCTTTCGTATCCGAGGACAGCGACAACGCAGATCTGATAGAGGCAGACTGTGAGATCCCCCCTCTGCACAGTCAGCAAAGCAGACTCGCAAGCGGAGGAAAACATTGGGGGAAGGCTGTCCACCTTTTACAAAATTTGGGAAGAATCAATCTCAGACGCTTGGGTCTTGAAGATCGTGGAACAGGGGTACGCTCTGGAACTTCGAGGGCGTCCCAGAAGCAGATTTCTTCCCTCCCCCGTCTCCAAAAACCCTCACAAAATAAGGGCAATGACAACAGAGATAGACAGACTGTTGTCCATAAAACCAATAGAGGAGGTCCCGATAGGGGAGAGAGGTCTGGGATTATACTCCATAATGTTTTTGGTCCCAAAAAAGACTGGGCAATGGAGAGCGGTGTTAGATCTAAAACTGCTCAACAAGTGGATAAGAGCCCAAAAATTCAAAATGGAATCAATTTCTTCCATTTGTCACAGCCTGTCCAAGGGGGATTGGCTAACCTCCATAGATTTGAAGGAGGCCTATCTTCATGTGCCCATTCTTCTGGGGCACAGGAAGCGGCTCCGATTTGCATTCAACGGCTCCCACTGGCAGCTCAAGGCTCTTCCCTTCGACCTCTCTTCAGCTCCAAGGACCTTTACCAAGGTTCTCATCACCCTGATAGCGAATCTGCGCAAGGAGGGGATCCACGTGTTCCCCTACTTGGATGACATCCTGGTCAGGTCCCCTTCTCAGGAGAGGGCTACCAGGGACATGAACAGAGTGATGACTTACCTCGGGACACACAGATTCGTAATGATCCTTGCCAAGAGTCAGCTTTCACCAACTTGCAGACTACAACACCTGGGAGTAATCATAGATACTTCCTTAGACGCAGTGTTTGTTCCAGATCTGAGACAAGAAAAGATTCATTCGATGATCCGCCTGCTCCAGGCTGCTCATCGACTGAGACTGAAATCTCTGGCAAGGCTTCTGGGGCTGATGGTGTCATGCTCTTGGCAGGTCCAGTGGGGCCACTACAACCTAAGACCCTTGCAGAGACTGCTGCGTCCTTTTAAAAGAGAGCTTACGCAGGGAGGAAATCCTTGGGTCCGGGTGCCCACGTACATAAAGTCCTCCATGTCTTGGTGGCTAAATCCAAGCATCTTCCAAAAGGGAGTACCACTGATGGAGCCCAATCGAAGGACAATGACCTCCGATGCCAGCTTAACAGGCTGGGGGGCCCACATGGAGGAGAAATGCATACAAGGGACCTGGTCCCCAGAGGAGCAAAGGAAACCCATCAACCTGTTGGAGCTCAGAGCCATTCGCCTGGCTCTTCTTCAATGGGCACACCTCCTCCTTGGGGCTCATGTCCTGATATACACAGACAATATAGCAGCAAAGCCTATGTAAACAACCAGGGGGGTTCGAGGTCTCCGGCTCTTCAGAGGGAGGCCTCGATCCTCTTCGATTGGGCCCAGACACGGGTGTCTTCCCTAAAGGCTCTCCACATAAAGGGAGTGAACAACCTACAGGCAGACTGGCTCAGCAGACATCAGGTGAACCCACACGAGTGGGCTCTCAACCAGGAGGTTTTCCTTCTCATTGCAAAGAAATTTGGGGATCCGGTCATGAACTTGTTCGCCTCCCAGGACAGCTCCCAGGTGGAACTTTTCATGACAGCATCAGGGGGCTCGGAAGTCACGACTCTGGATGCTCTGAACCAGGCATGGCCCACGGGGCTTCTCTATGCCTTTCCTCCTTACCCCTTGCTGTCAAGAACAGTGGCAAAAATAAAAAGAGAAAGGGCTCAGGTAATCTTGTTAGCCCCTTGGTGGCCCAGACGGTCATGGTTCTCCGACCTAAGGGAGTTGAGCGTGGAGAGGGGGGATCTTCTCTCTCAGGGACCCCTGGTCCACGAGAACCCGGTAGGGCAAAAATTGACAGCTTGGAAATTGAGAGCCTAGCCCTCCAAAAGAGAGGTTACTCAGGGGCAGTGCTAAAAACCCTATTGGCAGCCAGAAGACCGGCTACTAGAAGATCTTATAGGGCAACTTGGAAGGTTTTTGCTACATGGACCTTGGACAGAGGTCTGGACCCCTGTAATCCTTCTATCTCACACATTTTAGAGTTTTTACAGGCAGGACTCGATAAGGGTTTAAAATATAATACTTTGGCCAGACAGGTTTCAGCCCTAAACTCAGTTTTGGCCACTCTGTCCTCTGGGGAAATTTCTAAGCATAGACACATTCACCAATTTTTGAGGGCGGCTAGGCACCTATCGCCTCCAATAATCCACAGATCTCCATCTTGGGATCTGAATCTGGTTATTGGTGCCTTAACTATTTATTTATTTTATAAATTTTTACCCCGCCCCTCCTGCCATGCAGCTCAGGGCGGCTTCCAAGCATTAAAATACAATAAAATCAGTTAAAAATTATCATAAATATTATAAAATATTAAAACAGGGCTAGATACAGTCTAAAAACCAAAAATAGGTGGGGGAACTAAAAAAACCCCACTAGGCCCCCTTTCAAGCCCTTAGCTCAGGTGTCACTATACATGCTATCCTTAAAGGTGGCGTTCCTAATAGCATCCTTCAGCAAGAAGGATGTCAGAGTTAGGGGAGCTTTCGATTGAAAAGAACTTCTGCATTTTCCACGAACAGTCTGTCACACTCAGACTTGATTTGGCTTTTGTCCCAAAGTATAATTCCATCTTCCATAGATCACAGGAGATCATTCTCCCATCCTTCTGCCCAAACCCTGTGCACCCGAAGGAAAAGTTATGGCACACCCTAGATGTACGTAGGGCTCTTAAGATTTACTTGGTAAGAACTCAAGGCTTTCGTAGATCAACGGCCCTATTCGTTAATCTACAAGCAACCATAAAAGGTACAAAGGCCTCAAAGACATTAATTTCAAAATGGGTAAAACAGGCCATTATTGAAGCATATAGGGCCAAAGGTAAAGTTCCCCCTCTTCAAATATGGCCTCACTCAGTAAGAGGAGCGGCTACATCCTACGCTTTCAAGGCAAGAACCTCATATGATGAAATCTGTAGGGCAGCTACCTGGTCATCGATCCACACGTTTGTAAGGCATTATAAGATCGATGCTTTTCAATCCGCGGATGCGGCATTTGGGAGGAGAGTTCTTCAGGTGGTAATAGAAGTGCCTGAGTCCATCTCTTCCCCCCCTTAGAAGTAGAGAGCTTGGGTATATCCCAGCCGGAGGACTGTCTGCTGCAGGGGGAGAAAAGGAAATTGGTCACCTACCTTGGTGAATTCCTTTCTCTTCTGCTGAGCAGACAGTCCTCCGGACCCACCCAGAGACAATGTGGAAAAAGGGGAACGTAGTTTAAGTTCTGAAGAGTCGTAGGGGAGTTTTCCCTTCAGTTGTTCCTAGAAAAATGTTAGAATTAATAGTGTTGATTGTTTTAATAGTCACTTGCGTTACAGTCTCCTCGGGGTTAAGTTATTGGTGATCAACACAAGGCTGTCGGTCCTCCGCTTTGGAACTATCTGGCGAGAGGAGGGTAGCGCAGGAGGCACATGCACAGTGAAAGATTTTGATTCTTCTGCCTCCTGCCGGTCAAGGTAGAGCTACCCAGCCAGAGGACTGTCTGCTCAGCAGAGGAGAAAGGAATTCACCAAGGTAGGTGACCAATTTCCTTTTCTGGATTCCTCACAGTCCGGCTTTTGTCTAGGTTATGGCACTGAGACTGCGCTTGTGGCCCTGGTTGATAACCTCAGCCTGGCTATGGACCAGGGTTGACAGACCCTGTTGATCCTATTAGATCTGTCTGGTGTGTTTGTCACTGTTGAATATGAGGTGTTGGTGGGTGACCTGCGGGACCATGCTGGGTTGAGTGGAACCGTCTTAGAATGGTTCCACTCTTTCCTTGCTGGGAGAACTCACCAGGTGGTCCTGGGGGGTTGTACATCTTCTCCACACCTCAGGTGTGGAGTCCCGCAGGGTTCCATTATGTCCCCCCTCTTGTTAAACATGTACATGCAGCCTCTGGGGGAGGTCATGAGGAGGTTTGAAGGTGTATGGTGTCACCAGTATGCTAATGACACCCAGCTCTACCTCTCATTTTCATCAAACCTGAGCACAGTGATCTCTATGCTTACCCAGTGTTCAATGGCTGTGGGGGATTGGATGAGGGTGAGCCATCTGAAGCTGAATCCTGACAAGATGGAGGTGATGTTGATGGGCAAGGATTTGGGGGGCCTGGGAATGGTGGAGTCTCCTGTCCTTGATGGGGTCCGCCCTCCTTTGGTCTCCCAAGTTTGGAGTCTGGGAGTGCGCCTCAATTCACAACTTCGCCTGGAGGCTCAAGTGACAGCTGTGGTGGGGAGTGCGTTTCGGCAGTTACATCTGGTCTGACAGCTTCGGACATATATTTAGACTCTGACCTTGCTTCCATCATCCATTTATGTTATTTTTTATTTATTTATATTCAAATTTATATGCCGCCCCCTCCTGCCATAGGCATATCGGGGTGGCTAACAATATTTTAAAACATATTAAAATACATAACAGATAAAACTGCAGTTAAAACAACCTAAAATCCCAAATTAAACAACTCATACCCACCCACCCCAACCCAACCCACCCACCCTATCTCCCTCGGTAAAGGCCCAGCGGAACAGCCAGGTCTTACATTGTCTGCGGAATGAGGGGAGGTCGGTGGTCAAGCGGACCTCCAACAGGAGGTCCATGTCTTTATCAGCTCAAGATTAGACTAGTGCAACGCGCTGTACTTGGGGCGCCCCTTGTTGCTGGTGCAGAATGTGGCAGCCTGTTTGCTTATGGGAACAGGTCACAGGAAGCACATAACACCAGTGCTCTGAGTGCTGCGCTGGCTGCCAATAGTCTACCAGGCCAAATTCAAGGTGCTGGTGTTGACCTATAAAGCCCCTACACGGCCTAGGCCCTACGTATCTGCAGGACCGCCTCACTCCCCTTGTTCTTGATCGGGCCCTGCAGTTGTCAGGAGTGCTTTCTTGGAGATCCCTGGGACAAGGCGACTGGCCACCGATCATAGAACTTTTTCAGTGGTCACCCCCAGGCTGTGAAACTCCCTGCCTGAGGGAGTCCTATCGGCCCAGAGCCTTGTCTCCTTCCACCATGGTTGTAAGACTGTTCCGTCAGGCGTTTGTCAAGGGAGAGGAGTAGGGAGGAGTGAGGTTTTATTTTTCCAGTTGTAGGTTTTTGTTAATATTAATTTGTATATATTTTATATAGATGTTGTTTTTATTGATTTTATGGAATTGTATTTTATATTTGTTGTTCACCACCCAGGGCTGCCAGAGTCAGGATGGGTGGGATAAAAATATAATTAATAAATAAATATAAATAAGTGCTGACAGACTGGGTCACTGTCTGGAAGCTCAGGAGTGAAGGTTGACCCTTACTCAGGAAATATATATATAGGACCGCTCACCAATCTGTGGGGAAGGCCCTGCCGGCCAATCAGGAGTCAGGACCTTGGACTAGGCAGCTCCTAAGCGACGGCAGGTCTTCAGTTGTTCCAATACATCTGTCTTTGGTTTTCCTGTCTGGCTCCGGCTGGCAATAGCCCCGTCTGGGAGCCCCGATGACTTAGGTTCTAGACCTGTGGGCAACAAGTCCTGATACAAACTGCCTCCTGCACCTCCCAAATGCTCCATCGATTTCTTTCCAGATGACCAAATCTATGCCTGTGCGACATTTTTGTGTTGTAGTTAAGCATTGTTAATACAAAGATCTGCAGCGCAGCAGAATCTGGAAATGTGAAACCATCATAACAGCCTCCCTTCAGTGTAACTGGTGTAATTCCATTTCCCCTCAGAATGACCTCAGTGCCAAATAGGACATTGTTTGGAGAAAACGGCTTTCATAATCTTCATAACTGGTGATGCGGCATGAGAAGAAAAGAACACCACCATGTGACCCTTAGAACCCAAGCTCAGAGTCTGCATGTCACAAGCAGACAGTGAATATGAGACCCAGTAGAGTAATAACTGTCCAAACTGAGGGGGGATAGTTCCACTTCCTCGAACCTCTGCTTCCTCTCCATTCCCTTTTTTTTTTTTTACAGAATAGTTTTAAAAAGCAATTCCCCAAAATAAAAGCGCACACATACTTGCCCTTATGTAGGCCAAAGACAAGACCTTCACCTCTAGATTTTCATTTCAAAACTACCTCCTCAGAAAGAGCAGAGGTTCCCAAACTGGGTCACTCCATCTTCTGACCAGATAACAATCCCCTGATTTGTATTTTCTATACTTTCCATGCCTTTGTTGGTGTCTAGGATCATGGGTCTTTGTTAGTGTCTGTGGTCTTCTCAAAATGGGGCCACTCAAGCAAACATTTGGAGAAACACTTCACTAAAGAATGACTTTACATCTTGTCCTGTCCAGTAGTGAACTGGCTATTTGCTAGGATACTGCATTGAGTAGCTAAGATTTGGGGCACTTGTGCCAACACTCCTGGGTTCTATTCCTCCCGCATGTCACCTATCTCTATGGACATTTTCACACAAGACACTCTCCACCCACCCACTATGCATGTTACAGAGCAACACTGCAGCCCTGCAACATGTATAGTGGGTGGAGAGTGTCTTGTGTGAAAATGCCCTTTTAAGGAACAACTCTTTGTTCCTTATCTTACATAGTATGGTATTGATTGAAAGGGGGGTTGGGAGGAAGAGATGTATAGGAAGCACAGGAGCTTATCCTAAGCCTTGCGCACTGTACACATGATGTGCACAGCTTGTGCCCAATTTGTGTGTACCCCTCACGGACCTCCTTTATGGGGAATATGTTGTGTGTACAAACTGCATGTAAACCGTATGAAGTGTAACTTTCACGTGCGTGTGTGTGCATGGGGTTTTGGATTGGCGTTGCAATCAGTGGAAGTGATATTTCTGTTCCCCCATTTCCAAAGGCTACAGAAGATCTCTGGATGGATAACTTTCCCTCCTCTAAGCCTTGTATGGGTCTAGTGCAGTTGTCAAAATTAAGTAAGTAACTGTCCCCTATGCCCCAAAGTTGGAAGGATGTTTCCCTCTCTTGTAACACCCATGATGAAACCTCATTATTTCACTTTTATTACTGGGGTTTCTTTTCAAAGTAAGACTGTACTTGAACCAAGCTTTCCTGGGAAAATGGGTCTCATATAGAGCACTGTCCCTGCCAAAACTATTCTTCTTTTCCTGTAGCTAAAGATATAAGATGAGAAATTCCCACAAAAAAAGGTGGGAGAGGATGGCCAGATGTGGAAGATCTGCCCTGCTGCCCTTGAAAAAGAGATCATATGAATAATATATAATAGCACACATTTTCTTCAAAAAAAGTTCAGCATCTGTCAAGGAGATTGGGAAAGAAACTGACTCATGCAGACCCACCCTAGTTGTACCACTAGGGAAGCCATAAGGTCAGTCGGATCAGCTCCTTTCTCTAACAATTCACAAACATTCTCTTGATGACTTGCTAAAAGACTCCCAAAGGAAACTAATTCTTACGCTTGGGGCCGATAATGGCAATGGGAAAATGGTATTGATGCTATTATAAAGTAGTGGGAGGCATTATTAAAGCAAGATAAACATTCTGTTTGCAGCTGCTTTGTGCCTTGAGATGAGAAAAAAAAATCACATTTTAAAGTGGTAAGTAACAGTTAAATGCTTAAATTTGTGAAATTATTTTCCATGTTACCTCAAGTGTATTCCTTTTTTGGTGTATGATATCTGTATACTGGAGTGGGGATCTGGGGCCCTTTTCTGACATTTCTGATGGATTTTATTTAAAAAAATCTTTGCTTCTGGTCTCGGTGCTGGCAACGATATTGCATATTTCTGACTAAAGTTTGCATGCTTGTTCCCATGAACACGTTCCTACGTTGTGAAATTCAGTTCTTCATATCTTTGTTTCTTCATTTACTTTGCTTTGATATTTTGGTATTCAGTACTCCAGTTGCTTCAGTTACGTTGTTCTTCATTATTCACTTTTGGGACTTTCTGGTGCATTACATTTCACAGGTGGACCAATCACATCCACAACAAACCTTCTGCCAAATACTACTGCTGAAGACATGAAGTACTGAATAACCAAATACCAAAGTGAATAAAGAACCAAAATACCAGAGTTAAACCTGAAATGATCAAAACCACAAACCACTTTGTATTTGCTTCATTATAACAGATACAAATATACCAAATTAATCTAATTTGGTATTCACACTGAATGTTCATTTGAGCTTTAATCTGGAGCTGTTTAATGTTGTATATCAACAGAACAAGTGCATTGTCTCATGTGAGCGGTGACTGTACTTCAGTTGTAGCTTAGGCAATTCCTGTAGCTACAGTGTGGGGATCCTTCAGGGTGAAGGGTCTTAGGCAATGGCGTAGCAAGGCTATTGTGGGCCTGGGCTCATGACTTAGGCCCTTTTTAGAGAAGATACCTCTACACAATGCACATGTGGGGGCATGTGTGGGGGAATCCCATGTAAACACCGCAGCTGGTAGGTGGGGTTGCTTGTTTGCTCCTGTGCAATACCCATCTCCACCCATCGCCCACGCACAGAGCAACCTGCAAAAACGGCGATTGCTCCATGTGTGTAGATGGATGGAGGTTGGTAGAGATGGGTGTGCATCCGTGTAACTGCCCCCCACACGCTGTGGCACACACCCATTCCCCCCCCCCCCGCAGCCTGTTTTAAAAAGGGCCTTAATTATGAGCCCTCCTAGGGGAAAGTAGGTGGTGTCTTTCTAAACAGCAGCTCTTCCAAGACTACTGCCAGCCTTTGACTCCTCCACCAAGGTCTCTGGATGCTCTGTGGTGCCACCCTGGCCCTCCAGAGTAGTAGCAACCCCAACATGAAGGAGGTTTTAAGAGTCCACTCCCACCTACTCAGAAAACTTCCCTATTGGTGTGAACCTTTGCAAGTGACCTGAGCGTCACTAGAAAATTTACAGAGTGGCTGGCGGAAGAGTATTGACCCCGCTTCTCCCACCTTGCCCATTCTCTAAATTTTCTAGCAGTACTCCAGCCATTTGCACAAGGACCTGC
Organism: Sphenodon punctatus; assembly: GCA_003113815.1. Lineage (NCBI taxonomy): Eukaryota > Metazoa > Chordata > Lepidosauria > Sphenodontia > Sphenodontidae > Sphenodon > Sphenodon punctatus. The sequence continues at coordinate 2,173,880 of QEPC01002141.1, read as the reverse complement.
TAGAGTCCAGAGTCTGGACTCAACTGAGCTATCTTGCTCCATGCTAGCTATGCCCCTGGTCTTAAGGGCTTTTAAGAATTGTACCATTTATTATAACTGAGCAATACCACACAACAGTAGTTAAGTCTATGTCCGCATTTTCCTTTAAAGTGGGGAAGAGTGCTTTATAGCTTGGGAAACAGAGAAAATAGAGATGAGCTGAAGACTACATTTAAAAGATTACAAACAGCTTGAATTTTCTATTTAAGGGGATAATCATAGCAATTGCTTTACATTTTGCCTTTAAATGTCTTTACAGTTGCTGTAAAACTGCAAACTTCTTTTACAGTTACTGTAAACTTGCCTTTATAGTTTGCCTTTACGGGGTGTTAACATTCAAACCCTGAAGAACCGTGAAGCTATGACCCTAGATTTTTAATTGGTGTCTGTACCCCTGGTTAATATATATGCGTAAAGATGTATGCACTGGTGTTTTTATTAATTCTTATTCTTATTAATTATCTATTATTATTATTATTATTATTATTATTATTATTATTATTTATTATTATAATTTTTTGAACTCTCACACGCACACCCACCCTGTCCCCTGCAAGAGGGGGGAATCACTCCTAGTTTGAGAGCCAGTGTGTAGATATTTATCTTTGATTGAATGGCTTTTAGGGGACATGGAATGGGGAAATTTTGGTGGGTGGGGTGGGGGCAGTGTTATGGCCTCCCAGTGGGAGGGAGAGGTATGAGAGACCGGTGGTGGGGAATGATGCCACAAACCCTTGGTGAGAGCAGGGGGTACAGGCAGGAATGGTGGTGGTGGGGGAGACTGGTTGTGCGATGACCCTCCAGTGAGTGGGGGTATGGGCATGGGGACCTAGGGGTAGGAGTTGGTGCCATGACCCCTGGTGAGAGGGGATATGGGCAGGGGTGGGGAGAAGAGATGTGCCACGAACCCACCCACCCCCAGTGAGAGGGGGGGTATGGGCATTGGGAGTAAGGGGTTGTGTGCTGTGTTACAGGTCCCTGGTGTGAGGGGGGGCAATGGTGTGGGGATAGTGTGGTTTTCCTGCCTGCCTCCATGGCCAATTTTTCTCCAGGGATGTCAGGCTTGGGGTGCTCACCAGCTTCTCATGGAGCCAGGGGAGGTGGAATCTCCTTGGAAGGGAGTTGTGGGGACAGCTGCTGAACTGATTGGGTTTGTGTTGGACATGAGGAGGTATGGCGGGAGGGGGAAGCATCTTCATAGGTATAGGGGTAGATACTTAATGTCTGTTCCCCTGCCTTCCTCTTCCCCCTTCTCAGGATGTTTGGAGGTTGAGGTCAGTGGAGTCTCTGATCTGTGGCTTATGCTGCTTAATGTGAGGTCAGTGGCTAATAACACAACTTCCATCCATTCATGATGTGGTAGCTGACCTCGTATAGATTACTGAGACCAGCCTGGCTGAACGAGGCTTCTGAGCCTGTGTTGGCCCAGATGGTACCAGTCAGGTACTTGGTGCAGCATCAGCCTAGGATTGGGGGCTGGGAGTGTGGAGTGGTGGTGGTCTGTAAAAACAATCTTGTCTATCAAAGATATCCGATGTCCGACTTGTCCAACATAGAATGTGTCCATCTTGTATTCAAGTCCTAAGATAGATGGGATTCTGCTGGTGTACTGACCACCTTGCTGCACAACAGATTCCATGACTACTCTAGCAAAGCTAGTCTCGGATATGGTGTTGAGATTGCCCAGACTTACTGTCTTGGGTGATTTCAATGTACATGATGAGGCTGGTCTTTCAGGGGGTAGGATTCCATGGCTGGCATGACAACCATGGGTCTATCCAAGATACTATCTAGCCCAACATATTCACACGTTGGATTTAATGTTTCGTACTGGCCTGGAAATTGAGGTTCCAATTATCGGGGGTGTAGTCACAACACTGTTGTCATGGTCGGACCTTCAACTTCTGAGGGCCCAGATCCTTGCCCTTCTTTGTCCCTGTTGGGTGGAAAACCAGTTAGATTGGCCCACCCCTGGAGACTAATGGATCTCATTGGATTATAGAACTCTCTGGGGAATTTCCTGCTGACCTTGACAGCTTCTTTATTGATGGCCTGGCTGATCTGTCGTATGGTATGTTGACTTGGGCCATCAACACAGTGGCACCCAGGCGTCCACTTCCTCCGTGGCAGCAGTGCAGGTCTCCTTGGTATACAGAGGACTCTAAGGCTGCTAAAGCAAGAGGAGGGTAGGCAGTTATAGTGCAAGTGGCTCTCAACTTGTGCCAAAGTCAACTGACCGCAGCATAGATCATTTTTGAAGGACAATGCTGTGGCGGTGGCAAAGAAAGCTTTCTTCACTGCTGCCATAGCATCTGCAAAGTGCTGTCTAGCAGAACTTTTCTGGGAGGTGAATAGCCTGCTAAATCCTGGCTGTCTCCACCTGGAGTTAGAATCATTAGTTGCCTGCTGTGATGAGTTTGCCACCTACTTTGCAGATAAAGTAATTTGTATTTTATTTATTTGTTTTATTTTATCTTTTCCAGATTGGCTTCAATCAGTTCACCCACAAATGCAGAGGATGTGCTTGGAGTGATGTGAGTGACCAGTTGGGAATAAGATCCATGCTGGTAAAAGCTAGCTGGGAGACTCTGGGATCATTGCTGGTTGGGGTCATCAGTACTGCCCTTCAGGAGGGCAGGGTGTCTGACTGCCTCAAAACTGGTTATTTGGCTCCTGCTGAAAAAAACATTTCTTGATGTTGACTCCCCTGCCAGCTATCATCCCATCTCTAATCTTCCCTTTTTAGGGAACATTATTGAATGGATAGTTGCCTCGCAGCTTCAGGTGCAGCCTGATGCTATTGGATTCCTGGACCCATGTCAGTCGGGATTTTGTCCAGGGCATGGCACTGAGACTATGCTTGTGGCCTTGGTTGATGACTTATGTTTGGCAATTGAGAAGGAAAATTGTACCCTGTTGATTTTGTTAAATCTTTCAATGGCCTTTGATACAGTCGATCATGGGGAGTTGTTGGCACGTCTGCATGATCTGGCAGAGGTTCATGGGACTGCACTTGAGTGGTTCTGCTCATTTGTGGCTGGAAGAACCCAGAGCGTGGTGATAGGTGATGGCTCTTCGTCCCCTCAGGAGCTCCCTTGTGGGGTTCTGCAAGGTTCCATCTTGTCTCCCGCTCCTGCTCAATGTGTATCTTAGGATCCTGGGTGAGGTAGTATGGAGATCTAGAGTAAAGTGTCATCAGTATGCTGAGGACACCCACCTCTCTCTCTCTTTTTCGGGTCCTGCAGTCTCAGTGCTTACCCAGTGCTTGGCTGCCATTGAGGACTGGATGCAGGCGAGCCAATTGAAGCTGAATCCAATGATGGTTGGCCAGCTATGTGACCTGGAAGACATAGGGACCCCCTGTTTTTGATGGGGTCCAGACTCCTTTGGTCACTCAGGTTCACAGCCTTGGGGTGCTCTTGGATCCACTGCTGCGCCTGAATTGCCAGGTTGCAGTAGTGGCCAGGAGCACTTTTCACCAATTACATCTCATGAGAAGGCTATGACCTTTGTTATTGGATTCAGATTTGGCCACTGTCGTCCATGCCTTCGTAACCTCAAGACTAGACTACTGGAATGCGCTATGTATGGGGCTGCCCGTGATGAGTGTTCAGAAGGTGTTGTTGGTGCTGAACGCAGCAGCCAGTCTTGTTGGGGGCGTGCCACCAGGAGTACATTACACCTGTGCTCCAGAGTCTGCACTGGCTACCAGTAGCGTTACAGGCACAATTCAAGGTGCTGGTTTTGACCTATAAAGTCCTAAACGGCTTGGACCCTGGGTATCTGAAAGACTGCCTCCTCCCTCATGTCCCTTGAGGTCAGCTGGGAGTGTCCTCTTGTAGATACCATCTGCCCGTGAGGTTTTTACAGCTAGGGCATGCAAAGAGACATTCTCGGTGGCTGTTCCACACTTACGGAACTCCCTCCTTTTGAAGATTTGTTTAAGTCCGAGCCTGTTCATCTTCCGGAAATGTTGTAAGACCTTTTAGGCTAGTCATTTTATGGGGAAAAAAACTGAAAACCTCAAAAAAAATGCAACAAAAATAACATTTGGTTTTTCATACGCAGAATGGTATCCCAAAAAACATATCCAAAGTCTAGGAAAATCAAAGTGGGGGAAGGCCACCATTTTGGGCCTCCATTGCTGATTTTTAATAAGTGACATGAACTTAGAAAAATGCACATAACTGGACCTCTCTTGGTCCGATTCACTTAAAACATGTCAAATTAAAGGTAAACAAATACTTATTGACTGTACCTGTACCTAAGATGCTATCTCAAATGGTCCACTATAGAAATATGCAGAAAAGTGGTCACTTAATGGTCTGTAAATTGAGTTTCTTCATCATAGCTTTAAATCCACTGCAGATAGCAGAATCATATATGAACATAAACTGAACTTTCTTACACTACCTTCAATTCTACATACAGTTCAAGTGAATTGGTCCCATAGCAGCAGAGAGTTATGATTTCTCATTGATTCACTGCACCAGCATGGCTTCTGTTCCCCGTACAGTGAAGTGTTGAAATATGAAAGAAGGACATCAAACACTTCTTCCCTGGATATGAGGATAGACCCAGATCAATCTGTACAACATGTGGCCGACAATGTCAACCATAACATCAATACACTTGATGGACATAGCACTTTCCATGGCATGGGCATGATTGCCACAGTAACTTCACGATGTCAGAAATCCAGAGTAGTTCTCAATAATGTTATACCAACAAGGAAAATTACTGATGCAGGGAGATTAAGATTCACCATTATATTCCACCCAAAGCATTTCAACCAGTGGCATACAAACAGCTGCAATGTATGAAATCAGTAGATTCTAAGAAACTCCTGCTGGATGTTCTATGGAAAGTTTTACCATGTACATTATCCAAGGCCAGGATGGTCTGGATTCATGCACATGATGCACAGAAGTCACCACCCTGGCAAGTCATCAGCTATTTTTGCCTATGGTAGACATGGATCCCACCAATATGACATGCATATACTCAACTCTCACTTTTCTTACTGACCAAGCAAAGCAGAACAATGCCACACCAATTGTCACATTTGATCAACCGTTGTGCTGGAAGACTTTTACCATTGTAGCCAATGAACCAAAAGAAAGGAGCCTAAAACAGGTGGTTCTAATGCTTGGTGGTCTGCACAGAGATGAGCTTTCTGGGGTGCATAGGTCACCTCATGGACAGTTGTGGTTTAAAAGAAACTTTGGAGGTGATATATGCTGGTTATACAGTAGGGCATATGCTTAGCGGCAAGGCATTGGCAAGAGTGAGAAGAGGACACATCCTCGTTGATGTTGCCCAAAACATTCTCCTGATCTCTGAAGCTTTGAAACTACCCAAGCCACTTCACTCTAGTGAAAAAGTCTGCCAACCACAAGATAGTGCCCAGCTAACTGAAGGGATGAATGCAGCATCAGCTGCATATGATGCACATGCTGTCATGAAAGAGAGCAGCAACCTCATTACAAGCGCTAAACAGGTGTATAACAAGGTTATGTGAGGCACAAGCATGGATGATGAGTCATGTAACACCTTACTGGAATTAAGCAGCAAAATAGAACAGGCAAAAGAAAAGAAGATAGCAAGTAGGACTGCCTTTCTATGGGTTCAGTACATGAAGATGGTAGACACCTTGAAAAAGTAACTCAGAGCAGAGAGAACAGGTGACTGGGACCTTCATTTGACTTCCATATTTTGCAGATATATATACATACTTTGCAGGAAATGGAAAGTCTTGAAACCAATCATCTACATGTCATAGCATGTTCCAACAAGGTCTACATGTTGTGCGTCACAGTAATCATTTATGGACTGGTCTCTCAGCTGATCTTGTCATTGAACAGACACTGATGAGGAGCATCAAAACAGGAGGACTGACTAGGGGAAGAGGAATGACAGACGTACAGCGGCATATGTGGGTTCAATCAGTGGTAGCATGCACTGAAGTGAACAGTGCCATGCAAGAGTTCACTGGTGTCATGTATCACACGAGTGAACAACACAAAGAAGCTTCATATGCAAGACAAATGAAGGACTACCTTGATACTGAAAAAATACTGAGGTTCTTAGTTGACATGAATCCCTTCGGTAGTGATAAATCATTACACAGCATCACATCAGGAGTGGTTGCTCATGAATCAGTCAATGTGGATGCTGCTGAAGAAGTTGGTGTTCAGATACTTCAGTCCATGCAGGGAAAAAGCATTTGGGAATACTCATTTAAGCAGAAAAAACAGGTTGTTACCATGGGAATTACAAAATAATATTACACCATGAAATAGTCCAGATTGACCCCCACTGCTGTTTCAGCGTTTGACCATCATCACCACAGCAAAGGGCATAGTAACAGAGGAACTATTTAAGTATGAGCTATGCAGCTACCCAGCCTCACTGTTTGACACAACACTTCTTCCAAGCAAATAAGGCAGTCCTGGCAAATACTATGTGGGTAGAGGGGAACATTGTCAGACAGCCACAGATCCAATTTACATGCTAGACAGTGGTGGCCTGTTACAGCAACTACCCTGGTCTCTTGGCATACCATTCTCCAACATCTGCAGCAACTATGTAAAGTATGTTCTGCACAAGTATGGGAAATCCATAATTGTGTTTGATGGATACTCAGATGGTCCCTCAATAAAGGATGCAACTCATATGAGATGTACAGATTCAAGGACATGGGTCCTTAAATGCAACCAAAACATGATGCCGACAATGAAGAAGGATAAATTCTTAGCAAACAAGTTTAACAAGCAACGTTTTTTACACATGCTCAGTGACAGACTGGAACAAGCTGGATGTCAGACAAGACATGCAAAGGGGGATGCAGACCCCCTCATTGCACAGACAGCAGTTGAGGCTGCTTCACTAAGAGATGTAGTTGTAGCTGCAGATGACACTGATATACTGGTACTGTTTGACTTTCATGTACACTTGCAGAGTAGACAAGTGCTATTCCAGCCAAAATAAAAGTAGGATACAAGTAAAAGCAAAACCTGGAATATACAAGCAACAAAGTCAGCATTGGGTTTGAACCTATGTCACGACTTGCTTTCATCCATGGTTTTCTGGACTGTGACACTACCTCCCAGTTATTTGGCATAGGCAAAGGTATAGGTCTGAAGAAGATTATGAAAGATTCATCAATCCTCTGGTATGCTGAAGTATTCAACAACCCTACATCTGTCATGCAAGACGTTATAACTTCTGGGGAAAGAGCTATAATTGCTATGGATAGTGGCAAGCCTTCAGACACCCTCGATGGTCTTCGCTACAAGCGTTTCTGTGAGAAAGTGACAAAAAATACAATATCAGTGCAACCTCAGTCACTTCCACCCACATCAGCTGCAGCCAAGTATCATAACCTTCGGGTTTTTTACCAGGTTCAGATTTGGCATGGTAACACATCACTTCTGCCTGTGGATTGGAGGTGGAAAATAGTTGACTGTCAACTCCTTCCAGTACTTACAAACCTCCCACCACCACCTGCACCTCTCCTTGAGGTCATTAAGTGCAACTGAAAGACAGACTGTAGAACGTTACTTTGATCCTGCTACAAATATGCCCTAGAGTGATCATCTGCATGTGGTGAATGTCATGGTGTTCTGTGCACCAACTCCAGCACTGCCCAAGCTTTTGAAGATGATTTCACTGAAGAACAGTACACGTAACAGAAACACAATAGATGGTTCCACTCCTACATTGCATCTATTTTTATGTGTATTATCCAATAAGATAAAAATTATAAGCAAAATATAAGTTTTATTAGTTTTCTTGTAGATGCATTTTACTTTAAATAATTCTGTTTCTATACGACCAATTCACTTGAACTATGTAGAATTGAAGGTAGTGCAGGAAAGTTCAATTTATGTTCATATATGATTCTTCTGTCTGCAGTGGATTTAAAGCTCTGATGAAAAATCTCAATTTATAGACTATTAAGCGATCACTTTTCACATCGTTTCTCTGTATTTCTATAGTGAACTATTCGAGATAGCATCCTAGGTACATGTACAGTTAATAAGTGTTTGTTTACCTTTAATTTGACATATGTTTTAAGTAAATCGGACCAAGAGAGTCCAGTTTGTGCATTTTTCTAAGTTCATGTTGCTTAGAGTAAAAATCAGCAATGATGGCCCAAAATGGTGGCCTTCCCCCACTTTGATTTTCCTAGACTTTGAATATGTTTTTCTGAGTACGAAAAACCTAATTTAATTTTTGTTGCATTTTTTTTAGGTATTAATATAAAATGACTGGCCTATTTTTATTTGGTCCGGTGTTTGGCAGGCAAGGATACGGTTGGGTGGATTGGGTAGGGGGTCAGGGAAAGGATTGGTGGAAGGGGATTTTTGGATGTTTTTATTGATTGTAAGATGCCCTGAGCCTTGATGGGAAGGGCGTCATATAAATTTTAATAAATTAAATAATAAAATAATATTTGGTATCCTGCCTCAGAACAGGGGGTTAAAATTTATGGTCCTTGAGGTCCTTCCAACTCTATAATTCTGTGTTATGGAAGACAAAGGAGAAGAATTGTTTATATGTATATACTTGTAATTTTTATAATACACAGGTTTTTCAGGGAAGTGGGGTAGAAACCTAACAGAAAAGTACACCAGGTCTTAGGACTTTCTGTATTACTAGGCACACTTTCAACACAATTGTCTGTTCAGTTTGGACTTTCCCATGCACAGCACTGAGCTAGGAGGAGTGATCCTATACACTAACTGCTGGCTTCCAGAAAACTGTCATTTTTCTTGTCCACAGGGAATATGATCTGATGTGTGTGGTCTGGCACTGATGGGTTAGTTCTCGGAAAAATGTTGAAAATGGTAAAGGCCATTCGAAAATTGGGCTACAGTAGTGTTCCACTCTGGATAATCAAGAGCCTGGCCTAGATGTTCCTGGGATACACTGGAAAAACAAGGATTTTCATCTGTGTCGGTATGGATGGACAAATATTTTTCTTATCTTTACTGTAAATAATCCCTTAGATTTCCAGCTGCTATTCATGTGCCCACACATGACATTTGGTTTCTGTATATCAGATGATCATTTCCTGCATCCTAAGGATGGAGATAAGTTAAATCTCCTTTTTTATTTTAATTCAAGCAAGAGTTATGGAGAAAGCTTATGTATTTGACAGTCAAAAATGTCTTGACTGTCTTGGTGTGAGCAATCGACTGTTAAGGTAATTTTGCCTATAATTAATTGCCTGCTTTTGCAGGAGGGGGCAGGGTATAAATTGCTTAAATAAATAAATAAAATAAAAGACTCAATCCTTTAAAATAATTGTGAATTTGCTTGACTGAGGACTGAAGAATCAGACTCCAAACTAACATCTGGATGTCCATATAGAATATAAAAAAAATTAACTAAAAGAAATTTCTCACTGACGAACCGTTTAAAAACAAACAGCTCCCACACACATTTAATTATAGCATAGATACAAAAGCATTATTGCTGTTTCACAGATTATGTGAACATAATCTAAATTTCATTTTAGAAGATTTTAAAAGGGAAAATGTCTATTCAGAATTCAGTTTTGCAAGCTGTTGAGTACGTTCTGTGAGGGGCTGCTGAGCATCCCTTTAATTCCCACTGAAGTCAATGGGAATTGAGGGTGCTTAGCACATTGTAGGACTCATGCCAGAAATATGTTTTCATTAGAACATAAAGAACAGTTTGGGGTGAAGCAGGGTGTGAGATTGTTCACAGAGCAACGAGGACTTGCAGCTACCTCATACAAGTTATCAACCAACAACAGAAACTCCCCTCCCCACTCCTGTTCTTTGCTATACCAACATCTGTCTGACTTGGAAAAGAGATGGCTGTGTGTGCTTCCAACAGTACCTGTCAACCTCCTCCCTGCTCGGGTGACCGCCATATCCAGGGCCGACGGAGATGGGGGAACCCTCTTTCTCTCAGTCAGGACCTTATGGGTACTGGGAAGCTCTGCCTGGACACAGGCCATCCGCCTCAGGCTGCTGCTCAATCCTACCCTTCCCTGTTCCAGTCCCGTTCCCCAGTTCTCAGTCCTAAGAGGTAGGAGGGGTCATGTTCCATCACAGGCCCACTCTTTGCTTACAGTTCACTGCCCTAGTCGGAGTTGTAGCATGCCCTGCCTGGGGCGTCCTTCAGCCCTGGTGATCTTCCCAAGGAGAGGCCTGTAGCCTAGGTCTCCCTGTGGTATCCCACGGGGTGCTAGGTCCGTTTGCCAATCCGTCCACCGGCTTCCCTGCCCCGGCCCCTAACCTCCCCCCTTCCGGAGTTGCCTGACCAGCCTTTTTAGTCTCCGGCTCTGCCCCCCACTGGTGGCTGCAGCATGCTCACCCTGGGAGTGGAGGGGCATCTCCTGATGATGTCAATGCCACCACCGGCAGGGCCCGGAGCTCTCTTCTCTGCGTCTTCTTCTTGGGTGGCATTGCTGGCTCCCTCCTGTGAGTCTGGGGGCTGCAGGGTGGGTTCTCGGGGACTGTCACACACACCCCTCAAGAAGTGGGCCATCCGTGGCTGCCAGGGTAGCAGGGCGTCTTTTCCCTGCTGAGAAAAGAAGTCGGCATTACGATGCTGATGTCATGCCCTATGTTGCACATCAAATTTGAATGGTTGTAAAGCTAGATAGTATCTCATTAACTGGGGGTTGGAATCTCTCATTGAAGCCAACCACTAGAATGGAGCATGGTTGTTAACCAGCTGGAAGTATGCCCTTGCCAAGTAGTATCTCAAGAACACCAGTACCCACCGCATTGTGAGGGTTCTTTTTCAATGGTGACATATGCTTTTTCCCCGAGGACTTAGCTTTCAGCTGATGTAGGCGATAAGGTGTTCAACACCTTCCACAACCTGAGACAAAACTGCTCCTAAGCCCACCTCGGAAGTGTCTGTCTGCAGAACAAGGGGATGAGAGAAATCTGGATTATATAATACTGGGACTCAACACTCCATTTGGAGTGTCCACTCCAATGGACACTCTTTGGGGTGTCCATTGCACCATCTGGGACTGCTGCTTGCTGAACGTGTCTGTCAGGGGTGCTGTTGTGGTTGCAAAGTGATGCATATGCCATCTGTAATACCCAGCTAAGTCTAGAAACTGTTGTATTTGTTCCTTGGTCCGGGGCTGTTTCCAATCGCGTACTGCTTGCAATTTGTCCCAGCCGGGTCAGATTTGTCTGTTGCCCACCTGGTAATCCAGGTGGGTAACTTCTCATAGATTGAGGTGACATTTGGGCGGGGCGGGGGGGGCGTGTTTGCAGTTACTCCCGCCACAGACAGAGCATTTGTGATATGCCGTAAGTGGTCCAGATGTACCTGCCAGCTATTACTGAAGATTACAATATTGTCGATTTAAGCAGCTGCATACCTCCGGTCTGCAGCGAGCATTTTGTCCATTAGACACTGGAATGTAGCTGCGGCCCCATGTAGGCCGAACGGCATGCACACAAATTGGAATAGTCCTAGGTGGGTAGTGAATGCTGTCTTTTGGGCTGCAAGGGTCAGGGGGATCTGCCAATATCCTTTCATCAAATCAGTAGTCGAGAGGTACAGATAATTACCCAATTGTTGGTAATTATAACCAAGCCAAGTACGTGCTTGTAACCAAGCCAAGTACGTGCACTTGAGACCTCGCATCTTCATGAATGTTAGACCCCTTGTCTCTCCCTCTGTTCCCCTTCCTATGTCTCTCCCCCAGCTCCTGTCTCTCAGATTGTAAGCCCTAGGGGCAGGGACCGTGTCTATTTTATTACTTTGTAAAGTGCCATGTACACTGCTGGCGCTATATAAATGTTTGTTAATAATAATAATAATAATAATAATAATTGTTCCAATAGGGTGTCGACTGAGGGCATTGGGTAGACATCAAAACAAGAGATGGCATTGACCTTTCTGAAGTCAATGCAAAATCTCAGGAATCTATCCAGCTTTCCCACGAGCACCGGCTGGCTAAGCCAATGGCTATTCAACTCCATTATGGCGCCTAGTTCCAGCATGCTCTGCACCTCCTTCTCAATTGTGTGCCATTGGTGTTGGGGATTCCGTTGAGGGGGCTTGCGTATCACATTGCTAGGCTCCGTGACTCTGTCATGTTAGATTAACTTTATGAGTCCAGGTTTGTCGGTGAATACGTGTCGAAAGTCTGCTATGAGGGTGGCTACCTGCTCCTTTTGCTGGCTATCCAGGTCCTCACCCATTGAAACATACGGCTAGGCGGGATTGGTTCTGGCTGTCTATCCCCGATAAGGGTGTCAGCCTCCCTGGGGTCCCTGTTCTTTCGCTCATTAAGGAAATTTATGTGGTATGTTTGGAGCTCAGGGCGCCTACTTGGCTGCTGCACCACATAATCGACATCCCCCACCTGTTTAACTACCTCATATGGCCCTTGCCAAGTGGCCAAGAGTTTGGACTCCCCTGTGGGCAAAAGGACTAGGACCCTTTGGCCAGATTGGAACTGAAGGAGTTTTGACTGTTGGTTGTACCAGTTTTTTTGTCTTTCATGGGCTGCACTTAGATTAGCCTGTGCAAAGGCCATCACCCTGTTCAGCTGCTCTCGTAACTATATTACATATTGGACTATGTTGGTTTGCTTTCTCCGTTGCTCTTCTCAGCCTTCCTTCACTAAATCCAGCAGCTTTGTCGGGTGCCTTCCTTAGAGAAGTTCAAAAGGGGAGAAGTCAAGGGAGGCCTGGGGAACCTCCCTATATGAAGGCAGCAAAGCGAGGAGTAGGGTATGCCAGGCCCGGGGCTCTTCCCTGACGAATCTGCGGATCATGGTTTTCAATGTTTGGCTGAAGCGCTCCACCAATCTGTCTGTTTGAGGATGGTAGACTATGGTATTGAGCTGCTGGATTTTTCCAGCCTGCATAATTGTCTCATCAGCTTCCCCAAGAAATGTGTCCCTTGGTCAGTCAATATAGTCTGGGGAAAACTGGTACAGGTGAATATTTTCAACAGCTCCCTAGTGACTATGAGAGCCTTGACCGAACGTAGCGCCACAGCTTCCGTATACCGAGTGGCGTAATCTACCACTACCAGGATGAACTGATGGCCAGCTGAGGACCTTTCCAGGGGATGGACTATACCCATACATAGCCGTTCAAAAGGTATGCCCACCAGTGGCAAAGGAACCAGCGGGGCTGGAGCCAGCCCCTTCTTGGTCATCAGTTGGCAATCAGAACAGGAAGCACAATACCAGCGCACCTCCTCTTTAATCCCAGGTCAATAAAATCTGTGGGTCAAGTGTTCGTATGTCTTCTCTCCCCCTAGATGTCCTGCAGAAGGAATTTCATGGACGAGCTGCAAGAGCTCCTTTCGAACTACATGGGGCACTAGGAGCTGGCATAGTTCAACTCCACTGACAGGATCTTTATCCACCCTATATAAGCGGTCTTCCATAAGCTCAAAATGGGGGTTGGTCACCAGCCTGGTTGAATCCTGGATAACCCCGTTCACTACCGTCACATGTTGATAGGCTGTCTTAAGGGAGGGGTCACTACGCTGGGCTGGAATGAGGTCAGAATCGCTTACCCACCATCTCGTATCCTCTGAGGCTTGGGCCATCTCCTTTAGAACTCCGTCATTCCAGGTTCCAGGGTCGGAGTCATCCTCTTCCCCAAAGTATTCTTCTGGGGCCTGTAACAGAGGTGACAGGGGCCCTCAATCCTTCCCTAATATAACGGGGTGGGCTAATCTCGGTACCACCCCCACTCGTTTATTCATAGTGCACCCCCGCAACGGAGAGCAGCATGGATAACATCAGGCAGGACCAGACCTCCCTCTGAATGCACTACAAAGCGATAGCTGGTGGAGTTGGTCAGGGTACCCCTTGTGTTCTTGCCCTCATTAGGGTCTGACTGCACCCAGTGTCCACAAGAGCCATGTATTCCTGGCCCCCTATCCACACCGGGGTCAGGTACTTTCTATCTCCTGACCTCCTATGTCTCCCTCTCTCAACCACCCTTCAGCAACAGTGCAGTCCATTAAGGGGCAGTCTCTTATAAGTGCCCCTGTTTTCTACACGTAAAACATACCCACAACCTGAAGCTCCTGCTGTCCTCTTGCTCACTTCATGAGCCGTAAGGGGCTATATTGGTGAGTGGCATTCCTGTGGCCTTCTGGTCCTCGCATTGGCCCTTATGTCTCCTACTCCAATCTCATCTACAGTCATCTTTCCCGAGGCCATGTGGCATCTCTATCGCACGGGCATCCCGGCCCGATCCCACAGGCCTGTTTCCTTTCTCCTCCTTGTGACTTCCTTTCTGTGTGTCCACCGCCCTGGCCACAGCACCCCATCAGTGAACTCCGTGGTTCATCAAACCCATGGCCTCCTCTAGGTGTTGGGTCTATGGCAGGCTACCCAGGCTCTCCCACCTGGGGGGTAAAATTTGTATAAACTGCTCAACCATTAAGAGCTCTACAGTCTCATCCACTGATCTCTTCTAGGGCTTTAGCCAGCAGAGGCAATTGGAATGGAGTCTCTGTGCCGCTGCCTGCGGGGAGGATCCTGCTGGGTATTTCTCCCCCCTAAACCGTTTTCCATATGTTTCCTCCAAGATGTCCAGTCCCTTTAGGATGGTCTCTTTCACCTTTCGAAAGTCAGTGGCATCATTGGCCTGCAACCTATCATATACTGCCTGAGTGGGGCCTGAGAGGCAGGGAGCTAGTAAGAAGACGCACTGGGTCGGGCCATTGTGCTGCCATGGCCACCCTCTCTAACACATTCAGAAAAGTCTTGGGGTCATCTGTAGGTGCCATCTTAGTGAGGCGCACCTGGGGCCCTTTGTCCGCTGTTGCTCCTTTTACACAATCCGTTAAGGCAGCTATCGCCGGGGCCATTAACAAAGACATCTGTTCAACCAATTAGTTCTGCACTCTCACCTGCATTCTGGCTAATTCAGAGGTTATCTGTTGCAGAAATTGCTGCTGGCCCTCTGTTTGGCCTTGTGGCTCTCCACCAGCCATTTTAACAAAGTCGCAACATACATGCTGCTAGTCCCTTCCAGGTCTACAGGAGGGTGTTGAGCGGTGTGCCCCATTGTGGCAAACCCTGCTAACTATGCCAGTTGTCAACCTCTCCCTATCTATGTGCCCGGTCAACTGCCATATCCAGGGCTGACAGGGCAGGGGAACCCTCTTTCACTCAGGCGGGACCTTATGGGTATTGGGAAGCTCTGCCTGGACCCCTGGCAGGCCATCCGCCTCAGGCTGCTGCCTGATCCTACCCTCCCCTGTTCCATTCCCATCCCTCAGTCCTAAGAGGTAGGAAGGGCCACGTTCCATCACGGACCCACTTCTTGCTTACAGTTTGCTGCCCCAGTTGGGGTTGTAGCGTGCCCTGCCTGGGACGTCCTTCAGCCCTGCCTTCTCTGGTGTGTCCTGGCCCTGGTGATCTTCCCAGGGAGAGGCCTGTAGCCTAGGGCTGCTTTTAGACGATCCCGCTGACAAGCGGGATCATTCAGAGGCGGGATCGGGCACCCGCCTTTCTCTCTACGCCGGGTCTGATGCTCAGAAGAGCATCAGACCCGGCGTAGAGACTCAGTGCGCATGCGCACCCTTTTGCGCATGCACACTCGGCAAAATAGCCTGGAAGTGTGCCATGAAGCCGGCACAGCGGCGATCCGCGTTGGACGGGGCAGGATCGGCTGCCCGGTCTGACGCGGGGAAGAGCCGGCTTAATTGTGAGTTGGCAATTTAAACGAGCGCAAAGAAACGCGGCTGATCAAAGGATCAGCCGCGTTTCTTGTCTCGTTTAAAAGCAGCCTAGGCCTCCCTGCAGTGTCCCATGGGGTGCTGGGCCCATATACCGGTCCATCCACCAGCTTCCCTGCCCTGGCCCCTAACCGCTCCCCTTCTGGTGTAGCCTGACCAGCCTTTCTAGTCCCTGGCTCCGCCCCCCACTGGCGGCTGTGGCGTGCTCACCCTGGGAGTGGAGGGGCACCTCCTGATGACATTAGCACCACCAACAGCAGGACCGGAGTTCTCTGCTTCGCGTCTTCTTCTTAGGCAGCAGTGCTGTAGTCTCCCTCCGGTGAGTCCACGAAGAGTTTTCAGGGTCTGTCACAGTACCCTAAATTAGTGTGCTTTCTTCATTATGGCGCCTGCTGCCAAATGAGCAACCTCATCCTTTTCATATACTTATCCTCCAAATAGGGTTAACGTAAAAGCAAATGCTTTTAAATTAAATATTTTACAATTTATTTTATCTTGTGTATTTCTCTCATTAGCTCAGTCACAGCTGAGGCATGACAGGCAATTACAGCTAGTTTAATAATAGCTATTTCTTACCCACATTCCAAAAGTTAACAAGCAAGATTGCCTCCAAGCGTCTGCAAGAAAATATTTAGATATAAAAAACAAGTCCCACAGCATTCAGACTAATCTCTTCTGTCTTACAAAAAATGGCTAGTAATTACACATTACATCAAAACTTTACATGTCACAGTTCTGAATTAAGATTGCAAAGAAAAGACTCCATAAACCAGAAGTGGGCAAACTGTGGCTCTAGAGCCACATGTGGCTCGTGCTCTATTGTGGTAAATGAATGGATTTCATTCCAAAACATGTAAATTCCAATTCTCAACTTGTGAGAAACAAACCCACAAGTATTTAAAACTACAAACTTGTTCTATAACATTGCCATCCAAAAATCACCTGGATGGGAACACACCTCCACCAAAGACCAAAATCTTAGTGTGTTTTGACCCTTGGAGGAAAATAATGGTCGTCAACCAGTCTATTGACCATATCAGTTAAATAAAAATTAACAAAAAGGGTGCCAAAAACATTCCTGCCTAACACCCCTACAACTTCAATGTGACCAGATAAAATTCCATGACTGCCCATTATAACTCTGCCCACTGTCTGCACTAAATCCAACTTGATCCAAAGGCGCTTCCCGTCTATAGAGTCAAAAGCAGACTTCAGGTCTATAAAAGTTGCATACAATTTACTTTTTCTCAAAAACACATACTTATTAACAAAGTGTGAGTGTACAAAACATCCATCTAAAGTGGAATAACCTTGCCTAAAACCTTCCTCTTCCTCTTTGATCAATTTCACTTCATCTGCCCAAATCATCAATTTACCTAATAAAAAACACGTGTATATTTTAAGAGCTATGTCCAACAAGGAAATGGGACAACAGTTCTCAGGTTTGGATCCATCACCCTTATACAATGAGACAATAATACTTAAAGCCCAGCCTGAGGAGAACCTCCCAGAATCATTTATACAAATAAATAATTTTCCTAGCACAGGGGCCCACCAAACTATATTTTCGTTAAAATTTTCTGCAGGAACAAAGTCTTCTCCTAGAGCTTTATTACTACTTTGTTGTGAAACCCACAATTTAACTTCATCTTCAGTAACTGGCAGCCACTGAGACAAGGAGGAGAAATAAGATTCATCAAAATCTGCAACCATGGTAAAAGGCACAATAGGATCACAGTACAAATTTGAAAAATTACTTTTTCATGCTTGTGGTGATACTGGAGGATCCACTCTACATAGGTTCTTATTAGATCCCTGTGCAACAATTTCCAAAACTGAGAAGAGTTCTTATCTAACACGGCTAACTCAAATTCCTGCTACAGAACACAGAGATGCATAATTTCCTTCTTTTTCAGAACCTTATATCACCTTGTAACCGCCACTAATCTTGCAACACAATCATGTTATCAACTTACCACTTTGCCCAAACCATTGTAGCCAATTTCCCCAACTCCTCCTTCACCACTTACCAGTAAACTCTTTATTTATAACCAACACCTTGTTTATTTAACATACAAGTAAGGCTATTAAAAATCAGAAATAACACTGATTAGCTCCTGTTCAGACATAAATAAACCCTTCATTTCCAACATTGCAGAAGTATCAAGTTTGCCCTTCGCTCTCTGGTTGACCGATAAATTCCACCTAATACAGCATTGGCTGCTGGAAAGATGCTCAGATTCCCCCTTCCCCCCACCCCCAAACTACCAAAATCATCCTGATCTCCAGCAAAAGCAGACTATGACAAATGCAGAGACAGTGCAAGTGGCTGATGATTATTCTCCCCTCTAGTTAAAACAGAAAAATCTGAAACAAAAGGCCACTCATATTTTGATATTATCACATTATCAATCACACTACCCCGTAAATGTGAGGTGTATGTAAAATACCCATACTGATCATCTCTGGTCTAACAATTAATTACCATCAAATTAAATCTAGATAAAAACCTCAATTAACTTACTCCCAGAGATTGTATCCATTTAAGTCTTCTGGGGGATAAAATAGTCCATGTCCACTCAGACATCGTCCAAAAACCCCTCATCACCTGAGCCTAATTGAGTAGTTAAATATAAACTAATATAAAATACAGTCCTAGGGAACTTTTCTAATAGCAGGTCAATGGAAGATTCAAAAGTCTCCCAAACTGACTCTTTGTAAAAGACCGCACTTCTAGGGGGGAATATAAACATTTGAAACCACCAGAGGAACAGGGTACAAAGTCACCAAATGAAAGGCCTGAAGAAGTTTACTTTCAGTTATTATCTCATTAACTTGAGAGGCCAACAGGGCAGAAACTAAAAGAACAAGACCAGCTGAATATCTGTCCCATTTTGACTGCTTAACCAGAGACTTAGAATACATTTCCGTCATCTTCACCAAGACAGGATTCTTGTAAAAAAGCAAGATCAAAATTAGAAGGAAAAAAACCCACAAACATTTCACATTCCTAATCCCCCATCTTAGATTTTAGGCCAGCAACATTCCAAGAAAGTAAATTAATTCCTTGTGGACCACATTATACACTGGTCTTCCAAGTCAGTCAGTTTGCGAGGCTATCATATTATCAGCCCTAGCATCAACGTGCCTATTATTTAAATTGTCCCTGTGTCCCTCGATCAGAGGGGCTGCCATATTATCAACCCCAAGGACAATACACCTATTATCTAAGGCCCTTTTTGCACGGACGCTCCCCCCCGCTCATCCAAGTGCATAGGGGCGTGGGTGGTAGGAGGGTGTCTGTGCTATCACGGTGGGTGGGTGGAGGTGCATGCATGCTTCCACGCTCCACCGATCGCCCATGCAAGGAACAATGGTCGCCAAAGACGGATTCTCCGTGCATGGAGATGGGTAGACGTGGGTGGACGTCTGTGCAATGGGTCGCCCATGCACCACCCACCCACCCACCTGCCGCAGCCTCCCCCCATCCTCTCCGCACCACCGGCTCATTTGAAAAGGGCCTAAATCATCCCTATGTTCCTTAGGCAGAGAGGGAGAACCAGGATAGGGGTAGGGTATAACCCTCTTTGCTTTGACAGCATTTGATGACAATGAAGATAAAGACTCAGTACCTGACAGCTTACTAAGAATAGATCTGACCAATGTGTTTTCTATAATCAAACATATCTAAACTCTTCAGCCTGCCCCTGCCCTTCCACACTTGCTTAGTTAGACTCCAACTCCAAAAGGATACTTCATACCTCTCATAAGAATTACAAGAGATTAAACAACAAATGGATTTGATAGATTCCAGTGGAACCTGAAGATCCATTTTAGATGACAAAAATTCCACTATATCACGGTTCAAAACAGGAGTAAGCAAATAACCTCTCTTTGCAGGGAGAGTGAAAACCAGAGCCTTTGTCTCCTAAGATGTCCATATCCCTGGTGATCACTCATATCTTCTGGAATCACAGACTCCTTTTTAACTACAGTTACTTCCTCTTCCACAGACCCCTTATCCCCAACAGGCGGGCCATCAACCAACCCCAGATTGTTTATTGGACAAAACCTCAATAGGTTCAACTTCCACAACAGATGTGGATAGATCTTCCACAGTCATCCAAGAAAAATCCTGCAACTCATTAGGATCTGTTTCAGGGTACTAACATCTGTTTCAGGGTACTAACATCTGCACATATGAGGTCAGTTTGAGCAGTAGCCTCACTAAAATACACATTAAAATTCCCCATAGATGACTGGGAACGTTTCCACTGTTCAAATTTGTGCCACACTCCACCTACCATAAAATTATAACCAACTAAATGCTCTTTGATCTCTAAAACTTCTTTCACATGCACATAAAACAAAGGACATGAACAAAAGTCCTTATTTGCAGATCCATCAACACCAAGGCCAGTACTGTCCACAAAGTCACAGTCTCTGTTAATCCTTCTAAACATCCATCATGAGAAACCGCCAGTATTATGGAAGAATCATGATGACCCTGTTCGTTCAGAGCTAATGTGGGGACATTTATAACTAATACAGCCTCAGATATTGAAGTAATACATTAAAAAAAAAACTTGTCAGCCTGCTTTGCATTAGGGACTTTGAACTATCCCTCTTAACAGAATCTAAAGAGAGAGCTGCATTTGAAGTAGTCAATCTGACATTACCGGAATGAAGCAACATTTCAAAAGGAACACAAGGCCTTGCACCAACTTACTCCTCAATAAGTCAGACTTCAGAAGAGTGCAGACTAACCTCTTGCCAGAGACGTGGAATTATCCCCACCAAAAAACAAAAAAAACAGCCCCCCCCATGCTCGGCAAGGCCACGTGGGACGTGGGTCAGTGGGCATTGGGGAGCTTGAATGGGGTCGGGGCCAAGCCGCAATGGAGCCTAGGAAAAAACCCCACAAAACCCTTCCTGAAAAAACCTGTTTTAAGGAACCGCCAGTTAATAGGACCTGGACTAGCAATGGCCTCAAAGGCATCGAAAACTAGAGCACCCTATGTTTCCCCCAAACAAGCCAATGCCCCCACACCCGATCGGTGAAAATGCACCTTGGTGTTGCCCTTCAGTCTAGGGCTCCCTTCATGGTTCCCTTCCTTCCCCAAATCACCTGAAAAGCTTTCTCCTTTCATGCCCAAATGTGTCCTTTGTCCCTGTAGCCCCAGTCTGTTTACCTTATGCATCTTCCCTTTGTCGTACCTGGACACCCACCCAGAATCCCTTTTGTCCTCCCTATGAGCCTATTGTAGTGCCCCTGAGCCTGTCCCAAATCCTTTATCCAAAACCCTATAACTGCTCCTCGCTCCCCCTCCGAAAGTGAGAAAGCTTTGGATGCAGACATTTGTGGGTCCCTCTGTGCATGTCTGTGTCTTAAGGGGTCTCCTGGACTTTGGTCTGCCCCTTTCCTTCATCCTTGAACTTTGCTGGGCCCGCAGACTATCTGTCCCCTTTTCAGCGGCAAGGAGAGGTAACCATTGGTCCTGACTTCCCCTCTTGCTTCTCTCTCTCTCTCTCTCTTTTTTCTCTCTCAGTGTGTCTCCCCCGTGTTCCCCCTCCCTGACCCTCACCTTACTTTCGTTTTCCCCTCTGCCGCTTGTGTTTCCCCTATAAACCACCAGCCAGACCGGGGCTATGTTGATTACTATATGTGTGCATATCCCATTGTGTGTTCTCTGGTGTCCCTTTTAAATAAACATCCCCTTTTTGGTTATTGAACACTTGTCTCTCTCTTTCTCTACTCTTGGGAAGGGTACGTAAACCTGACTGTAGTGCATATCTGACCTCAGACAGATCCTGGTGGCATGTGGGGACCCCTATTTCAACTAATTCGGCTAATTCCCCTAAATTTAAGAATTGAGCAGATACTGGGGTACCGGCCCCCCAACAGTCATGCGTGGAAGGGGGTCTCCTGCTAACCAACCCTCCAATATTCTCCCAGACCCCGAACTCCACCAGATAGTCCATAGCACACTTCCAGGGCCTCAAGCTAGCAAAACTCAACATCTTCAATACCAAATCAGGTAGGGCTTAGCATCAATGTAACTAGCTCTGGTCTATCCTCTAAGCACTAGAACCGAGAAGAAAAACACTTCTCTCAGCAACCCAGATTCATACATCTCCCGGGGGGCAGGGCCTCAATCCAGTTACCACCTTGATCCGTCGCCTCCTACACTGGCCGCAGAGTCCCACTCCGCATTCACTACCTCCCCTGGGCTCTGTGATCTCCAGTCTATGAACAGATCACACCAAGTCTGAAATGCCGCTGTCATATTGTGCCAGGTAAAATCACCTCCAGGTCATGAACAGAGCAGGCCAAAGCTCCTGTGCTGATCAGTAGTGGGATTTCACCTCTGAATTGCCCCTGCAGTGCAGCATGAGCAAGAGAATGAGACATGAACTTGGCCAATAATGCATTTAAATACATATCCCACCGGATTCATGGGGATGGGGGGCAGGCAATGGCAGGGCACCGGGGTGGCTGCGAACAGGTGGCAGCGAGGCGCTGCTCATGGACGGCCTGGTGAGCGCTCCCGGGCCGACGACCCCGGCGCTAGACCTTCCCAGGCGAGCAGGCCCCTTTGGGAGCGCATATGAGCATCCACCAGGAAGTGGGGAAAGAGCAGATCTGCACCAGCGGCCGCAGCCCACACAGCTGGAAGGCCCCTCACCGATTGAAGGGTGGCGAGCTCCGCAGCGGAGGGGTTCCCAGTCCGGAGCGGCCCACCAACCTCGGGGGTCAGCAAGCCCAGGTCCCACAGGAGGGCCCCCACGTCCGAGGGTGCGCACGGGATGCTGTGTGCATGCAGGAGGCTTCCGGTGTACAGGCCAGCAAAAGTGGGGGCCCCTGACAGCAAGCCGAGGCCGAACCCGGGCAGCTCCGTCAGCAGGCGAGCCGCCGTTAACTCCGCAGCGGTCCATGGCACGACAACGGCAGCCAGGTGCCCCCAAGGAGGCTGGCACAGGGGGGTGAAGTCAAGCTCGAGGGAACGGGCCCAGCACATCAGGGCCCCAACCTGGTGACTCATCATCCACATGTACTGCGACAGGAGCCAGAAGCCATCCTCCGCTGACAGGGGGTCGCCCACCAACAGCTGATCGTCAGGGCTCAGCCAGAGGGCCGCCAACAGCATGTCCGCACAGGGAGACCACCCCTCCCCAACATTCCCTGCTGAGGGCCCCGCAGAACGACCAGCTATGGCAGCAGTGGGGCCCGCTCCGGTGAAGCAACAGGCAGGAGACGGAGGGCTGCCGCAACTGGGACAAGTACAGACCGAGTGGCTACCCTCGCCCACAGGCAGCCTTGCATGCCAGAGATAGGCCAGCCCACCGTGGACAGGGCGCTGCAACCTGCACACAGGACGGAAGGGATGCAGCACAGGTGCCGAGAGATGAAGAGGGCCACGGCTGGGCACTGCGCCAGGGTGTGGAGCCGAGCTAGGCATTGTATCCACACGGTGCACAGGTGCAGCTTGCAAAGGCAGACCCTGGCTGGGGGACTGTAGTGCGTTTGTGGAGGCAGGGGTACCCTGGGGTGCGCGTGGTTCCATCCCCCCGGCGGACATGCAGCCGGCGCACTCGTGGGGATGCTCAGCTGGACCCGGCACCCAGTTGCCGCTCCAGCACACCCCCAGCGCAGCACCAACCAGTGCCCTGCCCCCACCGACCTACACAGTACATAAGGGACCCGCTGCGGTCGGTCGGTCGGGCGTGGGGCGGAGGTGCTATAGCATGGGACCGAGCAGCACACAGAGAACAGCGACCCTGGGCTGGGTGGACACAGAGGAGCTCCCGCGATACCAGGGGAGAGTGGGCCGTGGGCACAGGTCATACAGCAGAGTGCGCTGTGGCCACGGCACATGTCAGCCGAGTGTGGCTGGGAGTGGGAAGCTGCAGAACCATGCTGCCGGGGGACGCGGACCTACAGGCCAGGAACGCACTGCTGCTCCTCCTGGGCTCAGCCCTCCTGCTGCTGTGCATGCTGCTACAGCAGATACCCTGCTCCGCCTGTCGGGTTGCCGGTCCGTCCTCCTGGGGGCATGGCGGCAGAGGGCAGCAAACCTCAGGAGGGCAGTGATCGTGCGATGGGCGAGGGGGGCGGCCGTCTGACACTGCACCCTGTTGGGCTCCGCGGTGTCCCTGAACTGGTGCACAGGGCTGGCCCAGTGCCCCCATACCAACATGCCCAGGGAGGGACGTTCCAGCACACCTCAGAGGGGAACAGGGATGCCATCTGCCGCTGCATTGCTGCCCAGGCAACCGAATGCCGGGCAGCACCCAACCCACACCCATGTCCATAGGCCTGTGAACCCCTTCAATAAAGCTGGGTCCTACCCGTTACCTGCAACCGGGCCTCAATTCCATGTGTGGGCTAGGGGGTCCCGGGAACGGGTCCCATGGGTTGCCTGGGTGCGAGCGCCCTCCCCTCACTGTCGGCCGTGGGGTGCGCGGGTCTTGCACAGCCCTGCCGGCCAACACTCACCGACTCGGCTGTGCAGGTTCAGTACACACCTATTCCTGCCACCTCAACTGCGTGAGGCCTCGCTGGGCTAGCCCCCAGCCCCATTGGCTGGGCAGGGAGTGCACAGAGCCCCCAACATGCCAGTGCCCCCCTGCACGCCGCACCCCCCAGCCACATGTCCCAGGACAGAGGAAGCGACAGCAAGGTAGAGGTACAACACATTTATTGGAGGGGGAACGTATAATGGAAGGGGGTGGGGGTTAACGTCTGGGGCACCCTCTCCCCCTCTTGGCCACACCACCGGGGCTCGCAGGCCGGCATGCCCTGGCTGCAGCTGAATGCAGCATTCTCTGGCCGGCCAGCCCGGGCTCCCTGTCATCCACTGGCTGCTCCACACTGGCCTCTGCCGACGGTTCCTGCGTGGAGAAACAAGATTGGGGTAAGTGATCCTCATGTGCACTCACTTCTGTCCTATGTCGGGGCCCGGGCCAGTGGGTGCCCCATGGTCATTCAGGGAGCCCCCTACTCCCCACACGAGCATGACTTGTGCTGTAGGGCGCTCCCTGTTGGTGCGCGCCCCTGGACGGCCCACCCATGGTATTATGGCACATACCCATTCCAGTACAGCATCACTGAGCAGGTACACATACCACTGGCAATGGCCGTTGCTCCCTAGCTCCTGTAGTGCGTGTGCTCGAAGTGGGTTCAACAATGTGTTCCCTACCAGGGTCCTGCCTCGTGGAGGTCTCTAGATTCCTGGTGCCTCCCCCCAGTGTTGCAACCCCAACCCCCAGGGGCCCCAGGTGCTGTGGCCTTACCAGAGGGGGTGGGGCGGCCACCATGGGCGGTTGGTCATCCTGGGGTGCACAGTCCTGGGGTGGGGGCATCGCCTCCCGGTGGAGGGGTAGAGGGGGCGGGGGGGCGGGCTGGAAGGGCGGCCCTGCAAGTGCGTCCGGTTGCCCTATATGGGGGAGGGGGACCCCGTGGATCAGGCCCGGGTAGGGTTGGTGCTGGGGGAACCACGGGTGGCCGAGGTGCAGGGGGGCACCTGCACCAGTGGGAAGCCACCATGGTGTTGGTCGGCTGCCAGTCCTCCTCCATAGCGGGGCCTGTCGCGCTGGGGGTCACGCCGTAGGGCCTCCATGGCCTCCCCCATGAGGAGCCGTGCGGCCTGACCCTCCAGCCCGTCACAGGTGCACCGCTGCTCGTGTTGGAGGGCGGCAGCTTGGCGCCTGTCCCAGAAGTGCTCGGTGCGGGACCAGGCGATCAAGATGTGTATAAGAGACAGGGCCTGCTCCGGTGAAGCAACAGGCAGGAGACGGAGGGCTGCCGCAACTGGGACAAGTACAGACCGAGTGGCTATCCTCGCCCACAGGCAGCCTTGCATGCCAGAGATAGGCCAGCCCACCGTGGACAGGGCGCTGCAACCTGCACACAGGACGGAAGGGATGCAGCACAGGTGCCGAGAGATGAAGAGGGCCACGGCTGGGCACTGCGCCAGGGTGTGGAGCCGAGCTAGGCATTGTATCCACACGGTGCACAGGTGCAGCTTGCAAAGGCAGACCCTGGCTGGGGGACTGTAGTGCGTTTGTGGAGGCAGGGGTACCCTGGGGTGCGCGTGGTTCCATCCCCCCGGCGGACATGCAGCCGGCGCACTCGTGGGGATGCTCAGCTGGACCCGGCACCCAGTTGCCGCTCCAGCACACCCCCAGCGCAGCACCAACCAGTGCCCTGCCCCCACCGACCTACACAGTACATAAGGGACCCGCTGCGGTCGGTCGGTCGGGCGTGGGGCGGAGGTGCTATAGCATGGGACCGAGCAGCACACAGAGAACAGCGACCCTGGGCTGGGTGGACACAGAGGAGCTCCCGCGATACCAGGGGAGAGTGGGCCGTGGGCACAGGTCATACAGCAGAGTGCGCTGTGGCCACGGCACATGTCAGCCGAGTGTGGCTGGGAGTGGGAAGCTGCAGAACCATGCTGCCGGGGGACGCGGACCTACAGGCCAGGAACGCACTGCTGCTCCTCCTGGGCTCAGCCCTCCTGCTGCTGTGCATGCTGCTACAGCAGATACCCTGCTCCGCCTGTCGGGTTGCCGGTCCGTCCTCCTGGGGGCATGGCGGCAGAGGGCAGCAAACCTCAGGAGGGCAGTGATCGTGCGATGGGCGAGGGGGGCGGCCGTCTGACACTGCACCCTGTTGGGCTCCGCGGTGTCCCTGAACTGGTGCACAGGGCTGGCCCAGTGCCCCCATACCAACATGCCCAGGGAGGGACGTTCCAGCACACCTCAGAGGGGAACAGGGATGCCATCTGCCGCTGCATTGCTGCCCAGGCAACCGAATGCCGGGCAGCACCCAACCCACACCCATGTCCATAGGCCTGTGAACCCCTTCAATAAAGCTGGGTCCTACCCGTTACCTGCAACCGGGCCTCAATTCCATGTGTGGGCTAGGGGGTCCCGGGAACGGGTCCCATGGGTTGCCTGGGTGCGAGCGCCCTCCCCTCACTGTCGGCCGTGGGGTGCGCGGGTCTTGCACAGCCCTGCCGGCCAACACTCACCGACTCGGCTGTGCAGGTTCAGTACACACCTATTCCTGCCACCTCAACTGCGTGAGGCCTCGCTGGGCTAGCCCCCAGCCCCATTGGCTGGGCAGGGAGTGCACAGAGCCCCCAACATGCCAGTGCCCCCCTGCACGCCGCACCCCCCAGCCACATGTCCCAGGACAGAGGAAGCGACAGCAAGGTAGAGGTACAACACATTTATTGGAGGGGGAACGTATAATGGAAGGGGGTGGGGGTTAACGTCTGGGGC
>QEPC01002141.1:2089259-2103556 GCA_003113815.1 Sphenodon punctatus | reverse complement strand
CCCGCCTAACACGTATCCCCACTTACCCCCCCTACTCGTCCCCACGCAAGGAGCAACCGGGGGAAACGGTGGTTACTATGTGGGTGTGGATGAGTGGTGGGTGAGTGGGGATGCGTGTGCAGCCGTGTGCATGCCCCATCCATGCACTGGTGCGCCCATGGACCCCCCCACCCGGTGGAGCTGTGTAAAAATAACATGTGAGGAGCCACTCGAAAAAGAACAGAAGGTTGCTGCCTTGTAAACAAGGTTCTTCAAAATGGCAGGCCGCACCATGGGATAGCTAGCGATCGATGCATGGGGAGTGGACCCAGCACAGCTGCAGGAACCGAGCGTACAGAATGTCCAGCAAGCACTGATAGGGAGGTGATGACAACAGGCAACCAGCTGCGGAACGCACTGACGGGCGCGCAGGTGCACCCAGGGGCGGGGTACCGTCTGTAGGTACACACCGGCCGGCCGGCGAGCGCAACCGACACGAAGAGCCCAGGGAAGACCCCACCGGCATAGCTGAGCAGCCCCCAGCCAGCTTGCGGCATCCTGTCACGTTCCCCTGCTGCTGTGTGCCCTTTAAATCTCCCTCCCCGGTCTGTGTGTTGTGTGTTGCCTGGCAACGACGCTGCGTGCTCTCACCACGGCTGGGGATCATTCGTTCTGATTCAGCCTGGTGGTTGGCGTTCAGTCGTTATGTTGGACTGTTTCCCTGTGGGAATGGCTTTCACCACACTTCTGGGGATGGTCCCGTCCCGACCTCTGGAAGTGTGGTTGGCTTTGGCCTCTCTGGGTAATTGACTATGGCGAACATCTGGATGCCGCCGATCAGACGTTCATGGCTCTTTGGCCGCACCACGGGATTGACCGAGGTTCACTGTGGTTGATCGTCGTATCGTCACGTCTGAAATTACCCTGTGGCAGCAGGATGCATCTAGTTTCAGAATGTTTAGCTGCGTTTGGCATGGGAGGATGTGATTTGTAGTTAGATGGTGGAATTTGTGTGATCCGGTGAAATATTTTACAGGATCAATCAATATCCGTGTTTTTGAGGGCCTGCTGTACCCAGACTAACGATGTACTAAGATTATCCTAAAATAGTAGGGCTTGATCCTTCAAGAGTATCACCCTGGTTCTCATGGGTGGATTATTGGTCCCAAATATTAAGGAAACTAATTTTTTCTTATTAATCAATAGAAACAAAGTAGTACAATTATATATTTTATTGGACTAACTACAGTTGGTGGAGTTTTCAGTGGCTCTAGCCTAATGTGCAGGACGTTAATAACAGTGGATAGGAGCATTTGTTTTCTTACGGGAGGGATACCCATTCTTGATTCATTAGAGACATTATCAAAAAATTGCAGAGGACAATGCAGAGAGTTAGCTCTTTGGAGTTTGGTAGAAACTGTTTCTTAGAACAGGGCTAAGGGTAGGTGAAGGATGCAGTTTTGACAAAAATTGCATGCCCTTCAAAAACTGGGGGGGCAATTTCTTGCCACAGTTCTCTGACACACACCAGATAGTGCATCCACATTCCACTGGGTCAAGAGAGGGGAAAGGGTACAATTTCTGGGCATATGCCTCTTACTCATCAGAAAGTGCACACTAGATCAGGAGATCGAGTCCTTCCCCTTCATCTACCACAAATGACATCCACTGGTCAAAATTAAGGAGATTTCATTTTTTTATCATGGAAGAGCAAGAACAGATGCTTAGCTTATGTCTGATTTTTTTCTACCCGGATATAGACAAGCTGCTTTGATGCTCTACCTCTAGAGAGACACTAGCTAGGAGCATGCCTGAATATGTCAGTCATTAGGGCCTTGCTAACTGCTCCTGCCTGCCTGATAGCTGTGCAGACTTAGGCTGCATCTAAGCTGGGAGGGAGAAGCATGGCAGCTGTCCCTGGAGGAGGAGCCAGTCACTGACCCTGCAAGCATCAAAACAGAGGCACATTACCAGCCCTTCTTTTAAAATAATAATAATAGTAATAAGCATCCCCCTTCTCCCTTCATATTCCTGAGGAGGGGGGAGGGAGAAGGAAAATTGTATATAATTAATTCTAGATCTCTATGTGTCCATCTGCTTGGATTGTGCAAGGTGCATGAGAAGCTCAGCTGGGAGCAGGACGCCATGGAGCACATCAGAATGCCCAAGGTTGGTACACGGGGACATAACAGAGGAAGGATGCATGTGTGCAGTGATGAGCAATAAGGCTTTTTCAGTGTCTGGTTAGGAGCAGCTAGCAGCAGAGAGAGGTCCTTTATATTTTGTCAATGATTTTTTCAGATTTTAAAAATACAAAACTGTTATCTAATCTCTGGCTTTAAAATAAATATTAAAATAGGCATGGAGATATAAGGGCAAATAGCAGTTTCTGCTTATTTTCTATATCTGTGCCTTTTTAACTGTGCTAATCCTTCCCACTGCTTGCTATAAAATTAGGGAAAATGTCTTATGTATGAAATGCATTCCACTGTGATGCTGAGTGAAAATGTGAGTCAGAATGTCATACCCTTACTCAGCCATTACTGGTAAAGAAGTCTTCAGCCTTGACTGCCACTGCTTGTCAGTGCCTGTGTTACATACCTTTTCCTATTTGCTTGCTTCAATTTTACTATTTCAATGTTTTGAAATGACATTTCTGGAATTTGACATTTGTCTAGTCTAATGAGCCTATATGTTTGCAGGTAGGGAAGTCTAAGTGTGATGGCAAATTACTGTTGTTGTATAACCAGCAGAAAATGAAATTTCGTTGTATCAGAATTTAATATAACAGTTCAGTCAAAACCAAAAACAAAACAGTAGAACTGTAGCTACTAGAGACTTGGCATGAGATTGTGATGATATTTTAGTTGGTTCTAATTGGTCCTGTGTAGTGAGGCATGGTTTTTCAAAATTACACAAAATCTGATTTGTGTATGTTCATGTTTCACTGTTATATAACTCCAAATATATTGAGTGGCCAAAGAGGGGCAAGCCCCCTCCCCTCGGTCTGTAAGTTCAACCTCCTCAAACACACGCATGTGCACACACACCTCCAAGTGCATAAAGACTCTCTCCTGTTAATCATTCTTACTAGTGTCTTCTTATTTTCTACTCATTGCCCTCTCACGTGTTTTTCCTGGGAGGCAACCAGGAAAGAGGTGCCTGAGGCTTGAATACTGTCCTTTTTGTCTCTCTCTCTCTCTGTCTCGCTCCTGAAGGAGAAACCTTTGGCCCCCTGAAAAAGGGACAGAGGGATTCAGCTCCCAAAAAGGGACTGTCCTACCTAAACAGGAACTACTAGAAGGTATGTTACTAGCCTCCATGTAGCCTCTGGCTATTTGGCAGTTAGAATATTGTGACAGTGGAGTAGTTTTCTCTTAGTGCTTCAGAATGGGGTATTGATTGAGTGTAATGAAACATTGAGGCCATGTTGACACCAATAGGCTAATATGGTGTTGCCTTTATTTCCTGATGATGCTACTTTTAACTGCTTTTCTGAGGTAAGGAATAATACTTCATTTTAAAGGCCTGTCCTGCCATAAATGGATAATACCTGAGGTATGTGTAAATCTAGCAGAGTCAAGAAACAATAATAGTGTGGAGGAGGAAGGTGTAATAGCGGGGTTCGCACCCCCCATCTCCGGGACCTTTTTCGGAGTGACCTGGCTCCCCAACAACCTCAGCTAGGGACGGCAGTTTATTTTCTTATTTAATTCGTTTTATTAGTTCCTGCCTTTAAACACACAACCTTAACTCGGTAAATGAGCCTCGCAGGGCCCTACGTTCCAGTCACCTTGAGCCTACTTCCAGCCACACTAGACTATATTTCTGAGCCTCCCTGGGCTCCCCTTTAACTCAAGCCTAACAGGGCTCCTCTCTTATTGACACCGCACTGAGCCTCGCAGAGCTCTGAGTCCTTATACCCTGTCCCCATCAGGGCTCTCTACACAACCCCTCATGTAAGGACATTGAGCCCTCCACCGGTTCTATGCTTCAAGACTCTTTTAGGCCCCTTTCAGACTCTCTCCTCTGAGAGGTCTAGTGGGCATCCGCGCTCTCACTATACAGCCCTTCCTGGCAACCAAAGTCCAAGTCCTTGCCCCTAAGCAGGCCACAGGTGCGGACTCCCCTGCACCCTGATCTGCTTCAGCGGCAACAGCTTCCCTTTTAGACGGCCATGCCGCTACTCACAGTCCCGGCTCTCATTGCTCCTCTTCCGAGCCCAATGCCCCAGCGGTTTCCAGCTTCTCCGGCTCTACTTCCCCCCAGCTCTGCTGGTAACGCCTCCACTGCCCACGCTGACCCACTTCTGAGTTCGGTCTTACTCTCCTCAGCGACTGCAACTGCCACTAGTCTGTTTCAGGTGGTGGGATTTAAACCCCATGCCGCCTAGACAGCTGCTGCCAGCCGCTCCCTAAAAGGGCCAGACCTTGCTGGCCGTTTGGAACAGGGGTGCTCAGCACCTCCCTGTTACAGAAGGATGCTAAGGAAAAAAAGCAGTAGTTAACAAAAAACCCTACGAAATTGTTCATAGGTCAGATGTGGGACCAGCCATTTAAATCAATAGGAGTTTTGACTTTAGTGATACTGTACAAATCAAATACGAAATTTATTAAATGTACCGAGGAGTAAATACACTGCCAGTTTCTCAAGCATCCCAGGCCTTGCTCACATGCACACTTATCTTGGGGTAATTAACCCCTACTTTGCTTTCCCTTCCTTTCAGTGTTAGCACAACACCATCTTTAAAGGAAAGTAGGGGGTAAACCCCCTCCCCCCTTTCTGGAGTAATATAAGGTTTGTAGTACCCCTTATAAATGTCTATAAATGTATTATAGAATACATACATTCAAAGTGGCTTATTTCTGAGTTAGTGGTTTGTGTGAACCAGCACAAGGTGTTAAGTAGAGGTGTTGAGTCACTTAACACTTCGGCTACTTTCATATGGACACAGGGGTGTACAGCCCTGGAGCAAGTCCGGGAGTGCACCCCCATGTCTGCCCTCTTCCAGCCGTGCTGGGGTCCGTTTTAAATGGATCTGGCAGCTGCCAGAGCCCATGGTCTATCTGTGCGGTGCCCCTCCACCACACCATAGCATTGCCTGCAGCGCTATGGCATTGTCAAGGCAAACCCCGGCCAAGAGCAGAGCTGCAGCAGTGGTCTGCCAAACAGACAGACGGCAGTCCCGCCTCCAGCCACTGCCCCGTGGGCTGCCTGTTCTGCTGGCGGTGCTCCAAGATGTTCTGGAGCACTGCTGGCAGGCTAGCCCCGGAGCAGAGACGGCTGACCCACCTCTGTTCTGCCTCTACATCTGACAGGCCATCTTTACACTCACCTGAGAGGGAGGTGGGGCAGAGGCAGCGCAGGTGTCCACGTGAAGACACCCTTTAACATTAACCCATTCATGCGAATGCTTATTCTCCAGGTAGCTACCTTAGGGTTAGACTGTGTGAACGAACATTTGCAAAGTGAAGTGTTGGGTAAGTATCTTTGGGGTAATGACTCCTGGGATACTCTGTTTGCTTGAAGATGGCCTCACTGTTTTTGTTCTATTAAACAGACCATTCAAAACTTGAAGGTTTTGATTCCTAGTTTCTCAGCCTACCCACTGGATTGTTTGCCAGTAGGGCTGAATTTGTGCCACAGCTTGCCAAGCTCACACATGACACCTTTTTTTCAAGCCAGGGTGCAGATCTGGTTTATCTGCCTGACCCTGTCGCTGTTGTAGTTTGCAAGATCTGACCACAGTTGGATGCAGTAGCACCTGCCTTAGCCACGAACAGGGAGAAAGATGGAGCTGCTGTGAATGGCAATAGTTGCAGCCCCCTTTCTGCCCAATCAGCTGTTTTACTTGGTGTTTGTAAACAAGCCGATAGCCCACACCAGGAGGGTGTTCAGGCTGTGTTCACTGCCCATTTACTAGGTGGCTATGAGATGCACACTCCTGTGTGCCTGGAGCCTCCACTCATGGCAGAATCCTGGAGTATTACAGGCCCACTGTGTGAGCCAATCCAGGCCAATGTTCACCCACGTGTCTGCCCCTGTCTACTAGGGTGCAGACAACCTCCACATGGGCAAAGCCCCTAGAGCAGTCCCAGCAGTCGGAGCAGCGAGCATGCTCGCCACTCTCTCCCAGGGATTTCTACTGGTTAATTTCACTTTGGAGTGTTCAAAAATGGTGCTCCAAAATGTGGAAGAGGAAAAAAAAACCAGGAAGCAAACAGCGGGGGGAGCTTCCTGGACCTAGAATTCCCTGCGTCTGTGAGTTACGTGGGAGGGGTGGTGGTGGTGGTCAGAGCATGACGCCTGCCCATGTATTGGGTTTGCCGTGCAAAACACCCTGAATTGGGGGCTTCCCAGACTGAACATGGGACTCCTGTGGGCTATTCTCAGAGGTTGGTTACCCAACCTGCTTTGCAACAAACTGAGCAATGTTCACAAAATAAATCAACAGAAAAAAATAATGACCTTCGTTGCATTGATTTTTCTCTCGTTAGTGTGTCTGAGACTTCGCTTGAGACAAAGTAGTTCAGATGGTATCCTTTTCTGCAATAAATTGTTTCAATAAAATATATCATCTGAACTGCTGTCTCCATCTCTTATATTTGGGACCCGCCCAGCAAGTACACTCTCTTGAGACATAGTGTGAAGCCTTTTCTCCAATATCTAAAAAGAAATAAAAGAACTTAACTTTGATAATTATCATTTAATCAGACGTTTGGGATAGGTGAGAGGTTTATGCAGAATAATCCATTATTATTTCACAAAAAGAGAGGCCAGGTCATCTACTGTTAAGCTACTTAACTGTCTCTTCTTCTCTTCTCAGCTTCAGCCTCTGAAATATAACGTAGTCAGAAAAATATATCTATATAACAAAAAATGTTAATGGGATTCATCTTTTTTCGATAGTGGGGCTTATGACCATGGTTGTATTGAGCAGGGGGGGAGGGGTTGGGGAGGTGTTTTTACTGCTTGACGCTGCTGTTTTACGTATTTGTTGTTTTATTTCTGTGTTTTTATGATTGATATTTTATGGTTGTTTTTATTTTGTTGAACACTGCCCCGAGCTGCCATGGGCAGGAGGGGGTGGAATAGCAAATATTGTTATAAATAAATAAATAAATAAATAATGTGTGCTCCAAATACTGTACATGCTGGATTGTAATCAAGGAAAGAAGTCTTACCTATCCCTAAACCCTGGCCAGCCCCTCCCATTCCTACTGCCTAAACCCTGGCCAGCCCCCACCCCTTGCCAGTGCCCCCCAGATGCTTTCCCAGTCCCATTCCTACCTCCACCCCTCCTCAGTGCCTCCCACACCCCTTCCCAGTTCTATTCCTACCCCTTCCCCCTTTCCTGTGCCCCCACAGACTCCTTCCCCATGCATTCCAGCACTCCTGACTCTACTTACTTAACTTTGTCTCCCCCACACTTATGACCCCACTGGAAAACTGAAACCTCTACATCCATGAATTGTAGTACTGTGAAAAATGAACAAGTCAGGTTTTTCCCCCTAGTGTCATACTATTATCTATAGTGGAAGAATAGTATACCAAGAATGGATTTGGGCTATTTGACTCTTGTTACACTAGAGAGAGAGGGGGTGATTGCGGTGTTGGTCCCAAATGTAAGGGGTGGAGGCAAAAATACCTCCATCCCCTGTTAACACAGCACTTTTGATGGCTCAGTTTGCTCTAACGTTCCAGCTTTTACAGTGTGGTTAAAAGTTATTCTGCTTCTATGGTTTATCTCTCAGGAGGAGTCTGAAAAGTAGGTGGTGGTTTGTCTGCTTATTTATTTTTTTATTGGTCAAAACCAGCACCTTGAATTGTGCCCAGAACACTATTGGCATCCAGTGCAGATTTTGAAGCACTGGAGTAATGTGCACCCAGGAACCCACACCGTAAGAAGGCGGGCCTCCGTGTTCTGTAACAACTGTAATCTCTGAACAGCCTTCAAGGACATCCTCTTGTAGAGTGCACTGCAGTAATCTAGCCTCAAGGTTACAAAAGCATGGATGACAGTGGCCCAATCCAAATCAGAAAGAAACAGTTATAGCATCCTCACCAGATGGTGTTGGTGGAAAGCTTTCCTAGCCACCACTGTAACCTGATGTTCCAGGCACAACAAGGGATCCAGGAGCACCCCAAGGCTGTGATTCCGAGTGACCAGAAGAGGCTGGACCCCCTAATGGGTGTTCCTATCCCCCTAGGTCATAGGGCCAGCCTGTCATCATCACTTCAGTCATGTCTGGATTCAGCTTCAATTGGTTTGCCCACATCCAGTGGCAGTCAAGCACTGCTTAAGCACCAAGACTGAGGGACCTGGGTCAGATGGAAAGAGAGAGAGAAAGATCTGGGTATTAATGACTTACTGATGACACCATACCCCAAATCTACATATGATCTTCCCTTGTTGCTGCCTTAAATACACATTGAACAGGAGGGAAGACAGACTAGAACCCTAGGACGACAAGTAATCACCCATCACCACCCACTGGGACCTCCCTGACAGGAAAGAGCAGAACCACTCAAGAGTGGCCCCGTGAACCTCTGCCAAGTCCCACAGTCACCTCAACAAAACCTCATGATTCACTGTGTCAGAGGCTGCTGAAAGTTCTAACAGAATCAGCAGGGTGTAATTTCCCCTCTCAATCTCCAGGTGAAGATCATTGGTCAGGGCCACAAACAGAGTCTCACTACTGTACCCAAGACGAAAGCTGGACTGACAAGGTTTCAGGAATCGGATAGCATCAAGATGTGCTTGAAGCTGCAGAGTGACTAACCATTATCATTCAATAACCTTCCCTAAAAAGGGAAGATTAGAAACAGGGCAATAACTGGCCAGAGTCAGTGTAGCAGGGTCTGGGGCCCTAGGGTACATATTTTCAGGAACTAGCCCCTCAAGCACCCAGGCTAGGTGGGAACCTCACTTCTCAAATGTGCTTTTGATTATTACAAGGTGCTCAATCCCTCTCCAGTCTCTAAACGCATACATAGTTCACTACCTTCACACAGCAAAGTCTTCACACAGCACCCAAGTTCCTTGGTCCCTAGGCTCCTTGGCCAGGCATGATCCCTTCTGAAGCCAGTCAATCATCAATCCTTGCTGGGCCTGCTCCTAGGCCCTGCAGACCAGGCACAATCCTTTCTGTCACCAGCCTTGGGAGAGCTCTCCCTGGCCCCTGCCTCTCACACAGGGTACAGCCACACAAGAGGTCAGGTTACCACAATTTGGGCAGCCTTACCCCCACTTTGGGCACCGTTACCATGAGATGCAGTGGCTTGTGTGTCAGGCAGTCACCAGATGTTCACCCCACCCTGGGATGGGCAGCTGGCTGGTATGCCCTGTGTCCTCTGAAAAAGGCAGAGGACACAAGATGTAGCAGCCTTACCCAAAGTGAGGTATGGCTGCCCAAATCATGGTAGTGTGCTGCCACTCATGGAGCCAGTCCTCCACGTGGGGCTTTGAGTGACGGGTGCTTTCACCATTCTTGCTCAGCCATGTCACAGCCGGGGGTGGGATAGTTGGTGGGCTAGGCGCCTGCACATGTGTCTGGTGCCTTGACCCTCCCTGGGGCTTGCCTGATTTCCTGGTGGGGTGGTGGACTGTCTGCTCTGCTCACTGTGCTGGCCTCACAGTGTGGCAGCATTGCCCGCCTTGGAGAATGCGGGGATCAGTCCCAGCTGAGCTCATCTGGCTGTACCCACAGTCATTACCCTACTGAGTGTCAGCTCAATATTTGAGGCTTCTGGACTGGCTCAGCAATGCCCATCCTAGCTGATCCCACTCCGACACTCAGGTTACCCAGTTTCTGAGTCCTCAGCTAGCTTCTAGAGCAGGGTTGAGAAAACCTTTCTGTCCCAGGGACCACACTGAAAATTAGTATGAGCTCCGAGGGCCACATAGAGGTTGGGGGCAGGGGTGCCTAACGGGTTTATTCAAGAAAAGGAGGACTCAGATCATGGATCAGTGCTGTGGATCTCTCCCCTACCCTGGTGTGCATGCCCTACTGTCTGCCCCATTATCCTGAGCTGATTTTCCAGTACTTGGGGGTAGAGAATGGATCGAAGGGCCAGAACCCACATAAAAACTTGACGAGGGCCGCATTTGGCCCCCAGGCATGAGGTTCCCCACCCCTGCTCTAGAGGCTTAGTCAGCTGAGTAGCATTAAGGCACTATCATT
The DNA here is from genome assembly GCA_003113815.1 of Sphenodon punctatus. Taxonomy (NCBI): domain Eukaryota; kingdom Metazoa; phylum Chordata; class Lepidosauria; order Sphenodontia; family Sphenodontidae; genus Sphenodon; species Sphenodon punctatus. Next base: position 2,093,393 of record QEPC01002141.1, on the reverse strand, counting down.
CCTTATGCATAGCGCCTCAACATTCTCTAGCATCTGCTATGGTGCAAGTCTCTGCCCGCAGAAACGCATGTGCCTTACAGACCGGTGCTAAGTGCTAACTATTTTAAAGGGCCAGGCTGGTCCAGATAGCCTGTCCCTGATACAGTTAGAGTCAAGCAATGATTTCTTGAGCAGAGGCTGGGCAACTGCAGTCTTAATGGCAGCCAGCACCCTGCCCTCCCTAAAGGAGGCATTGACAACACCAGCCAGCAAAGGTCCCAGTGTCTCCCAGCTGGCTTTCGCCAGCCAGGACAGCACGGATCTAGTTGACAACTGTTTGCCCGTATCACCCTAAGCACACACTCTGCTTAGGTGGGGGGGATACCAGTTGAAATAGATCCAAATAAAAAAGGCAGAACTGAGCTTCCTCAAACTCTGACTCTGCAGTCAAATTAGCAGCCTCCAAGTTGAGGTGAAAACAAGCAATTTTGTCTGCAAAGTAGGGAGCAAACTTATCAAAGTGGTCAGCAGATGAATCAGATTAACCAGACTCGCTACCACCTGGAACAGCTTCACTGGATGGGGCTTTGCAGATGTTATGGCAGCAGCGAGGGAAGCTCTTCTGTCCACTTCCCTAACCACACTATAGTCCTTCAACAGGGATTTATGGTGGAGTTGGTCAGTTTCAGCGCTAACCACCTAGCTTTCCCCTCCAGCCCACTCAGGTCCCTCATGTTGTACCAGGAGGACCTTTGCTGTTGAAATGGAGGAAGAGGCAGATACCTGGGCCCCTGCTGAAGGGCAACACCAAAGGTGGTGACCTGCTATGGGTGCCCTCTCATGGGCAGGCAAGCCCATTTATAGGTGGCAGCAGCAGCAACTTGACAGGGGCCTTCTAGGTAGCTGGGTTCTGCCGGCTCATATATAATGATTATTTCTACTTGATTATTTACCATCTAAGGAGAGTCTTAATAGTCATGCTGAAAACTTCTCTAAACTAGTCAGTCTGATGTGGAATCTCCTTTAGTTTTAAATTCACAAGCTCTTTTTTCCCCAGAGATTGTAAATTTAAAATAAATTATTTTCAGTAATATGATAAAAAGTAATACAATTTTGCATTTGTATAGTACCTGCCTGAGGAATTTAAGATGCCTTTATAAATATTAATTAATTTGCAAATCACCTGTTTGAAGAAGGAATTATTATCACAACAATTTAACCTCTGGCACAAAGAGAGAGTTTGAGCTTGACAGTGGCTGAGTATTCTGCCTCTGATCCAGGAAAGCATTAAATAAGTATTTAGCCTTGGGCAGATGAGTAGTCTTAATGAAGTAATTAAATTGCTCATCTTTAATATTATGCCTGTGTTTAAGAGTGTTGCTGGATTGGTGCTGGTGTTCATCCTCTTGCAGAATTGAGTCCAGCGTTATTGGCCCAATGGCAGTGAGTCAGTGTCAGAACAAAGAACAAAATTTGGGAGCCCTGACTTCCAGTTCCCTCTCCTAACACCTATTCTTAGATTCTCCAACGTTAGAACAACCTCTGTATTTGAATCAGCCCTGATGACTTGCCAAGGTGCAGGTTCCATTACGGTTGAACCACCAGTTAATCGAGGCACAGAATATATTGGCTAAACAGATAACATTCTAGTAGGTGAAAGTTAAAATAGCTTCTTTCTTTCATATTGTACTTGCCAAATAAGACACATTTGACTTTTTGCTTGATAAAATCTCTCAAGCATGTAGAACACAGAAGGTCAGCAGTTGCTTCTATTTGGAGCTGTTTAATTATTGTATTATTGAATTATAATTTATGATTACCTACGCTATTACTACAAGCCCCCCCCCCGACTATTGCACTTTTGAACAGTTGGCCAGCAGTTAACAAATCTGCATTTTGATGACTCATGTTTTGCTTTCATGACTCATAAAACCTGGCTCAGAGGAATCCTCCTCTCTAGATGGCAAGATCTAAATTGACTATTATTTTACCCACTGCCAAAGATAAAAGCATGAAAGCAGTGAACCTGTATTGATCTTTGGGCTGGGGCTTTGGATTGTTGGCTTAGAAAGCACAATATATCATCATAACCATTTTGGAGCACGTAGTTGTTGATCTGTTTTCCAGGTGGCTGTTTGTTTTTGTCTTTTAGGTATGCAGAGGAGTGTGTAATGCTTTTTAATTTTCTAATCGTGTCTAGACCTCTGTTGAACTTTAGGAAATTTTAAGTTACATGTTAAATAGTTGTTTTTCCTTTCATTTTGTATTTTTGATCACTTGAATTGAAGCAATGGGTTAAAAAAGCTGCTTACCTAGTTGGATGCCTTCTGTCATGTCTTTGCAGTTTTGTGGCAGTGCACTATGAAATCTTTCTCCCAGATAAGTCTGTTCACAGACCACAATTTGATTTCCTATACGTCTCTTTTAAATTTGTTGTTGTGACAATGAATGAGAGGCTTCATGCTATAGATATTTATAACTTTCCAGTGGAAATTGTTTTCTGCTCAGACATTCCAGACATACTGTAGCAGGGTGCAGCCTGGGTGTGGGGGAGCTGCCCCTTTAAGAAAAGAAGGTGCCACTCTGAGCATGGGGCAGGCTGGGTGTAGACTGGATGAAGGCTTTGCAGAGCCGGCCCAGTAAGAAGCTGAAAATAAGTAAGAAACTGAACAGAGTGGGGCAGGACACTATCCCTTTAAACCTGACAAGAGTGGAACTTGGCCATGCCCACCCTGAGAATATAAAGGGAAGCACTGGCAAGAGTGAAGTCAGTCTGTGCCTGGACTCAGAAGTGAGAGGAACTCCTGAAGACAGCTGACCATGGTGCTGAAACCCTGCTAGAGAACAAGACAAGAGTGAGTAGCCAGCCAGAGGGCTGTGCCTACCTCGGTTAGGGTAGATAGGGCTGGGGATGCAGGTGGGGTTGTATTCCTGACGTTAGTCAGGACTGTTTATATGAAGAGACTAGAGGTATGCACCAGGGACCCATGTTATTCATTTTCATTTTTCATTTTTGTTATTTAAATCTTTCATTTTTGTTTGTGTAAATATTGAAATTTTGTTTTTGTTTTTGCTTTCGTTTTCAATTTCCATTGGTTTCAATAGAAACACATTTTCAGCTGTAACTTTTTTGTTTATCATTATATTTCGATGAACCCTGGAGGGATTGTGCCCCCAGCATAAGGCATTATGTGTACCAAATTTCAGAAAGATTGGATAAAGTTATCTAATTTTATAAGCAGATTTTGTTTCCAGTTGAATTATGTTATTTTGTGAAAAACTGCATATACACTCCTGGCTGTAACGTCTTTGTCTCCCATCTAATGTGGATGAAATGTGGCAAGATTACACCCCTCCCCAATTTTACTATCTCTGCCAACTTTCAAAGGGTTTGGATAAAGGGTCCTGGTGGTATAAGCAATTAACTTATAAATGTTTGTCTGACTGTAACATCTTTGTAGCCCAAGCAGTGTACATAAAATTTGGCAGGGCTGTATCTCACACCTTCAGGATCGTCTCCACCAACTATTGGAAAGATGTGATAAAGGGTTCCAATTTCATAAGTCTGCACAGCATATGCAGAGAATGAGCCTATGCCAGGGATTCTTTTATGTGACACTGTGGTATAAGATCTGTTTGTGATGCCAATTGGCCAGCAGAAATGCCAACTAAATATCCTTATTCTGTGCTGTGACCACCCCAACTTCTTCTCTCCCCCACTTATTACTGGGAAGTTGGAAGCATCTGTTTTGGAAAGAGCCAATAGAGATTCTCTTACGTCCTCTGTCACGGTGCTGCAGGATGTGATTGTGATGATAATTGACCAGCCTGGATGTGTAAATCATGTCTCCTGATTGCTGGGATTCTATTCCCAAAGTTATGTCCCTTCTGTGCCCGCCTCGGGGCTGCCCCCTATGCCATCCCTGATTGGTCCTGTAAAGCTGGAAGCATGCAGTAATTGGCCAGTGAATATGTCTGTCAGTCTGTTGGGTTGCTCCCGATCCACCCTCCTACAGCCTCCCTCCCCCTGCCGTGCCAGGTACCTGCCTCTAACTGGCACTGCATGTGCTGCTTTTTATCTGAATAATGGTCTTCAAGGGACAACTTCAATTGCTTATAAAATTGGGGACCTTTATCAGATTGTCCTATAGTTTG
>QEPC01002141.1:2038797-2074314 GCA_003113815.1 Sphenodon punctatus | reverse complement strand
ATTCACCTATAAAACACTTCACAGCCAAGCTCCCCCCTACCTCTCAGCCCTAATCTCCTTACGCACTCCTGCACTCGCCCTCCGCTCCTCCTCTGTCCCCTCCCTCAATCTGGTTTAAACTCCTGGTATTCACCTATAAAACACTTCACAGCCAAGCTCCTCCCTACCTCTCAGCCCTAATCTCCTTACGCACTCCTGCACTCGCCCTCTGCTCCTCCTCTGTCCCCGCCCTCACTCTCTCTCGTCTCCTATGCTCCCCTAACCACCTTTGTCCCTTCTCCCTCGCTGCCCCCCATGCCTGGAACTCCCTCCCTACCCACATGCACGTCGCCTCCTCTGTCCACACCTTCAAATCCCTCCTCAAGACCCACTTCTTCCGTGCCACCTTTCCCAATGCCTGCTAGTTGCTTTCTCCCAATGCTTTCTGCCCTCCTCTGCAGACTCCTGCCTAACTGTAACCAAGCCAAGCACTCGCACCTGAGACTTCACAGCCACTTACATGTTTGTTTGCTTCTCCCTTGTCTTCCCTTTGTCCCCTCTCCTTGTCACCCCCTCCTTGTCTTTTTAGATTGTAAGCCGTAGGCAGGGACCGCGTCTTTATCTTTGTTCTGTAAAGCACCAGGTACATGCCTGGTGCTATACAAATGTTTATAATAATAATAATTAATATAATATAATAATAATTCAAACTGAAGAGAATATGAAGGATGGATTTGAAAGTGTTTGTGAAATTCAATATAGGTTTTTCTTTGTTAATTTCATTTTTTTGGTACTTTAGCTTTTTGGCAGACTTCCTTGAATGTTTGAATGTGAATTTGATATTGATTTGTTGGGCTGTGTGCTGTAATGCAGGAGAGATTCACAGAAGGTAGTGAATAACAAGGTAACTGAATTATCAAAGCGACTAATTTTGCAATAGATAACAAGCATAGGGATACTCATGTCTGGAAATCAATATGAAAATGCTTATTTTAGACCAGCTCTAAAAGCCTTGCTTTCACTCAGACCCAGAGTGTAAGAAGAGAGTGGCATCCTGTTTTGACTCTTTTAAGCTACTTGATTTGAACAATGCTGACTGATGGGCATCTCTGTAATTCACTTCTCGTGCACTAAGTTTACATAAGGGGAGGGCCAGTAATAGAATAACAGTGTTCGAGAAGAAGGAGAGGAGTGCCTGACCTCAGAATGGCCTCTCCTCTGTCGCCCAGAAACCCTTTCTCCAGCACCTCCAGATCCAGCTAGCGACACCCTGCAATCCTCTAGATCGTTTCAACATATCCCAGCCCCCACTAAAGCTCCCACTCCCCACCTCCAAAGCCCTCAGTTCAGCCACACCGTCTCCTGCAATTAGGACATTACCTTAGGAGGATGGACTTCGACTTCTTGCTGCATTCCACAAATATTATTGCAAGTTGCTTTCTACTGCAAACTAAATTGAAGTAGTGACCAAGAAAGTTTTTTTAAGGGTACTTTATAAATAAATTTTAGGCTGGAAATGAGAAGAAGGTTTTTAACTGTCAGAGCAGTGAATGACTTGAATAAGCTCCCAGGAGCAGTTGTGGGAGTAACCAAATAGCTTTTAAATAGTGTTGGATAAATTTGACACATAACTTGTGAGGTGTTTTCTATTTGATGGTACAGGAGGAAAGCAAACCCCCCGAATACATTTTGAGTTTCTTTTTCTTCCTACCTGAAGCATCAATGTTCTCCACAGCTGCAGGTGGGGCTGATGGGGCATTCTGATGCCTGGGTACTATCATTATATGTTGGGTTCCTGGCTGGGGGGCCTGCACGCATGCTCAGATTCTAACTGGTCTGGTCACCATATTTGGGGGTATGAAGGAATTTGTCCTTGGGGCAGATTGGCAGCCACCCTGGAGGTCCCCACCCCCCCGTTCCTCTGCAGTGGGGGCTGGTGAATGGGAGAGGCATAGGTGAGAAGGGGAGCAGAACTATTTGAGACATCTTGTTATTTCAGGTGTTGGTGTGCTCTGTTTGGTCCTGTTGCAGATTTTTTTTTTTTAGTAGCCTCTGTTGCTTGGTGGATAGGTTTCTATGTAGGTATTTTGGGTATGGTGAATCCTGGGTTGGTGTAGGTGGGACTTACATGACCCTTGAGGTCCCTTCCAACTCCAAAACTCTCAAGTTATAAATCAGTTCCATGCACCATCCTCTCACATAAACCAAGCTTGAATGCTCTACTGTGGGTCTGAAAATCCAAAGCTTTACCACTGGGTTACAGGAGCTGCTATTTTTCTATCCAATATACAGCCACCAGTGAAAGAGTTGGTACACTGTTGTTTGCTAGGAAGCCGTATTATAGCTAGCAGTGTGGTTAAGCTTTGGGGCTACCATGTTTAGAGTGTTCTAGTTCTAGAGTGTTGATGTTCTAGTCTCCACTGGGACCTTCTGTAAGTTTATTTGTAAAATGAATGGTCAACTATTTCTTTATTTGTAGATTAGGATAGCATAGGGTGGGCAGATATGCACATTGGAGGGGACACTTATGAGAAATACAGGTTGCAGGGCTGCATTGGCTCCAGGTTGCAGGGCTACCTGGTTGTAGCTGCATTGGATTGCGCTGTTTGCTTTGACTTGAACCCTGCCCATCTTCCTTACCAACACTTGGGAAGCTATAACACCCTTATTCTTGACAGTGGGTGTTTTTACACACACATTTCTCCTGGATGTTTGCTGTTACATCCTGAACTTTCTGTGTGTCTAAATAACTCACCCAGATCTTATCCGGGAACTGCCTCGGGGGAGAGAGAGAGAGAGAGAGAGAGAGAGAGAGAGAGAGAGAGAGAGAGAGAGAAGGATGCATCCAGGAATTGCCTAAGGGCAGTGTGTGTGTGAAAAATGTATCCGGAACTTACTTGTGAACTTGTAAACCCAGAAGATTGAAAAATCTGGAACTTTAAGATGTGTGTGTGTAAAAATGCCCATTGTTAGTCGATCCCTCCTGAAGAATTGTGTTCAGTTCCAAATGCGAAATTCTTCTGCATTTCAAGACGCATTTTGACACGCAGGAAAAGATTCAGAGGAGAGCAGCAGAGGTCTCATAAAGCCACATGAGACAGGGCCAGCCAGATGCTCCGCCCACCCTGGGGGGGTGAATGTCGCCACACTTTGGGGTGGCGGGAAAAGAAGTCCAAATGAGCAGTCACCCCCCCCCCCGGAGACTGGATGTGGGGCTGCCATCACAAGTCTCTCCATGCCATAGGTTAGCCGAGGAGCCATCCAGATGGGGCAGGACTTCCAGACTCTTGCTGTGCATCAGGATAGGGCCCCTGGGAGGAGCTGTCACCCAACAGCTGATGGGGGCGGGGGTTCTGCCCCTTCCCCATCAGCTGTTTGGCAACTAGGATAGCATGCTTCTCCAGGCCCAATCCTCAGACTACATGGGCCGACCAAATGGGAGGTGGCTCATTACCCCACATTGGCGCATGTGGGTCAACCGTAGCCTGCGAAGTGTCACTGGCTTTCTCTGGTGGACATGTTGCATAGCAGCTGGCCACCCACCCCAGGGCAGAAGTGGGCAAACATCTGGCAGCACCTGACTGACAATCAGTTGCATCATAAGCCAATGTGGGGTAAGTTGGCCCAGTGTGGGAAAACATCTCATGTGGCCTTACCCAAAGCTGATCAAGGGTCTAGAATATGTCAGATGAAGGGTGAGAACAAACAGGACAGTAGCCTGTGCATCACCTGCTTGCCAGTTTGGTGGTTGCCAGATGTTCATCCACATGTGCCACGGGGCAGGCAGCTGGCTGCCACTGTACACATCGTCTAGAGAAGGTAGGTGACATGGTGCAGGCTAAAGTTCTCCCAGCCAGGTTAAACCAGGCTAACGTGCACCCGCCTGTCTCTTAAGCCCTTCCCAGCCCTGCTGCGAGGCAAGGTCTGAAGATCAGGCCTGGAGGAGCGTACTCCCCTGGGTCCCCCCCAATCAGCTGTTTGGTGGCAGCTCCTCCTAGAGCCCGAACCTGCTGTGTAGCAGGTGTCTGGGAGTCCTGCCCCGTGTAGACGGCTCCTCGGTTGACCCGTGGCACGAAGGGACTTGATGGCAGTCCCCTTGCCCAGATTCCCCGGTGTGCGTGTGCTCATTTTAACTGCCCTCCCTGCTGGCCCAAAGTGTGGCGGCTGTGGTGGCCCTCCCCGGGGTGGACAGGGGATCCGGCTCACCCCCCATCTTGTTTGTTTTCATCCAAAGAAAGGCTGACCACACTAGGCTTGTTCAGCCTCGAGAGAAGATTGGGGGGGGGGGGACGACACATGTTGGCAGATTTCAATTATTTAAAAAGATGTCATCAAGAGTGGATTACGCTAGTTCTCCATTGTCACCAAGGACGAGACAAGAAGCAATAGGTTTACATTTTGAGAAGGTTGGTTAGTTTCATTATTAGAAAAACTCTCTACCTATTGGAACAGTTCAGCAATGGAACAAGCTGTCTACGGAGGTTGGAATCCTCCTTCTCTGCAGGTTTTCAAGAAAAGACTGAGCAGGCATCTGTCAGGGATGCTGTAGGTATAGGGCATATTGCCTAATGAGGGCAGGGGGGCAGACGACATGACCCTTGAGGTCCCTTCTAGCACTTCAGTTCTGTGATTCCCATTTCATCTCCTATAGCCTTGTCCCAACCCTGCCTGACTTCTCCGTTTCTGACATTGCTTCAGATTCCTGGCATCTGATTCCCTACTGACTTGGCTCTGGCTCCTGGCATTGACCAATGACATTTGGCTTGGTTGCTCTTCCTTGTAGACGCCCGTCCTGACCCGGGCCTTTGATACAGTGGAAAGGAAAGGGGGTGAGAGAGAAAGCGAGCAGAGGGGACTCTGCATTTCCCTCCCCTCCACCCCCTTCACTTTTGTTGCTGCTGCTCTTCCACTCAGCAGTAAGAAAGGGAGAGGCGAGCAGAGCCAGGAGAGGAAAATAGCTCTTGTGCCTGCAGTGCCCATTCCATGGAAGTGAAAGTCATGGAAGTGGGGTTTCTGGAGTTCAGGAACAGGCCCCCTCAGCAAAATTCTGGTTCTTCCCCTGCCTTGTTCAAACAGCTGGAGTCAGGTGTCAGTCAGCGGTGACAAGACCAAACCCATCCAGTTTTCTCTCGGCACCTGGAGCATTTCTCAAGGTTTCAGCAGCATGTCCCAGACCTCGCTCACTGGTGGCTGCTCTGGCCCTTTTTACACAAGACGCCCCCCTGCATGGACACCCATCATGGACGCAGGGAAGCATCCTGTGTAAATGTGGGGGGGGGGGGCCTGGGTGCGCACTCCTGTGACCCATGCATCCCCACCCCCCACACACGGAGCAACCGGCGACAACCCAGGTTGCTCTGTGCGTGGGGATGGGTGTGCGCCCGTGGCTGCACCCGCCCCCCCAGCCGTGTCCTGTTTTAAAAAGGGGTCTTTGCTTCTCTCTCTCTTCTCTTTCTCTGATGACTGCTATGTTTCACTTTCTCTCTCATGACTTGAGAAAAATCCATCCCAAAAGAGAGGTGATTTTTGAGCTGAGGAAAAGCCTCCTAACTCCCTCTGATCATGCATCTAAGTGTAGAGAGTTTGAGAAGTGAAATCCACCATAGCCCTAGCATGAAGCTAGTAACTGGGGGGTGGAGTAAATGTTAGGAACATATTCACATTAAAAACCTCTCCATAAAAGAAACAAATACACACCATAAAACTGTCTAGTATTAGCTATAAGAGGTGGTAAGTGAGGAGTTAGTTCATACCACCATTTTAAAGCTATTAGCATTGTTTAGGGACTAGGTAGTGAGTCAGTGACATTTGCCTCCATATTATGAGGGAGTTACAATAGTGTTCTGGTGATATATTTGAATCTTCCTCAGGGTTTGTTTTGAGCTGACACAGAACAATTCACTTGTCCTCTGAGAATGGTGCTAAAAGCACAAAAATAGTTCCCAACAGGCTAGTTTCTTCTAAAATCTGTTTTCAGAAGTGGTTTAATTTTCTGCTAGTGCAGTCCGAGCTTGACAGAGGTCATGAAAGAATTGGCCAAGACTAATTAATGAATCATAGTTACTTTTTATTGGGCCATATCCTGAAGATCTTATTAATTTTAACCCATTTGATACTGAATTACAATTCACTATTGAATCTTGATTCTACTTTATTCTAAAGTCAGTAAGAATAAGGGAAGGGTAAAAATGGAGTGCAAACATTAGGATTTGGTCCAGTGCTTGCATACTTAAAACACCCTGCCCTCAGTCTTGCGCAAAGACACCCTTCTCGTGTTTGAACAGTTTGGCAAGAGATAATTTTGGTTTGATCCAAAGTCCACCCACCATGAAGCCCTGGAAAGCTTACTTAAGCATGGTAATCATTTGAACATCTTCATAGGGGTTACACAGTGTTTACGGTAGAATTTCCAGCCAGTTTGTTCCTTTTAATGACTTTTGAAAAAAATATATAGCAGAGATGAATTTGAAGTTGTTCCCATTTATTTCTGTCTAATTTTATATCATTTTGGCCCTGGAGTTAATAAAAAAATTAATTACCAGAACCCTGAAGTGTTAGTTATTGAGTACAATCACTTTCTAGAATAGATGTGGCAGCTACACTTCTATGTATCAACCATCTTCAATCCTATTCAGAATGAGGCCACTGATCTTATACGCATTAGAGACCTGGTTGTATGAGGCATCTCCCAGATGGTGCTAGCTGGGTACTTGGTGCAACATCAGCCTAGGATCAGGGGCCAGGGGGAGAGGGGCTGTGTGGTAGTGATCTGTAAAGACACCTGGGTCTTTCAAAGGTATCCGGTGCCGAACTCTCCCAAAGTAGAGTGTGTCTACCTTGTGTTGGAATTGTCCAGGGATAAATTGGGAATTCTGCTGGTGTACTGGGCACCCCACTATGCAGCAGACTCCCTGACTCAGCTGGCTGAGTTGGTCTCAGAGGTGATCTTGAAGCCACCCAGACTTATAATCTTGGATGACTTCAACATACATGCTGGCCTCAACCTTTTGGGGCCAGAGTGGAACTTCATGGCCCCCATAACAACCATGGATCTATCCCAGATTATATCTGGCCTGACACATGCGGCAGTACACACGTTGGATGTGATGTTTTGCACTGACCTGGAGACACGGGTTCCAATTACTGCGTGTGTTGTTATAACACGGTTGTCATGGTTGCACCATTACCATTTTGAAGGCCCTGATCTCTGCCCTCCTGTGCCCCCATTGGGATGGTGGATCAGTTAGTTTGGTCCACTCCCAGAGACTTATGCATCCAATTGGCTTCCAGAACTCCCTGGGAGATTTAACCACTGACCTTGACAGCTACTCTGTTGATGACCTGCGCATTTTATGGAATGACATCTTGACCAGGGCCATTGACATGATTGCACTCAGGTGTCTTCTCTCACCACTGTGACAGAATAGGTCCCCCTGGCATATGGAGGATCAGAGGCAGTTGAAGCAGCAGGGTAGGCAGTTAGAGCACAGGTAGCACTCGACTCACTGAAGCTGACTGATTGCAGCACAGATAATTTTAAAGGACTATGCCGTGGTTGTGATGGTGGTGAAGAAGGCTTTCTTTCCCACTATCATAGCGTCTTCAAAGTCCTGACCCAACAGAGCTTTTTAGGATGGTGAATGGCCTGGTTAATCTGGTCTGTCTTTGCCATAAATCTGAGTCATGTACTGCCTGCTGTGAGACTTTTATTAACGACTTTGCAAACAAAATTGCTTGTATTCACCACAACTTGGGTGTTGCTACTTTGACTGTAGAGTCAGAGTTTGGGGCTGTGAAAGCTCAGTCTTGTCCCATTTGGTTGGGTCGGTTTCGATTAGTGTCGCCCACCAATGCAGAGGATGTGCTTGGAGTGATGTGGGCAACCAGTTATTAATTAGATCCTTGCTGCCCTGGCTTGTGAAAACCAGCTGCGAGATGTCGGGGCCTTTGCTGGCTGGGGTTGTCAGCGCCTCTCTTTGGGAAGGTAGGTTGTCGGACACCCTTAAAATTGCAGTGGTCCAGCCCCTGCTTTAAAAACCATCTTTGGATGCTGACTCGCCAGCTATTGCCATGTCTCTAACCTTCTCTTTTTAGGGAAGGCTATTGAATGGGTGGTTGCCCGGCAGCTTCAGGCTTATCTCAATGCTTTCGAATTCTTGGACCCATTTCAGTCAGGTTTTTGTCCAGGGTATAACACGGAGACTGTGCTTGTGGTCTTGGTTGATGATTTACGCCTGGAGATTGACAGAGGGAATTGTGCCCTGTTGATCATGTTAGATCTTTCAGCAACTTTTGATACGGTTGATCATGAGGTATTGTTGACATGTCAGCGGGACCAGGCAGGGGTGTGCGGGACTGCTCTTAAGTGGTTCTGTTCATTCCTGTTGGGGAGGTCCCAATGGGTGGTGATGGGAGATTGCTTGTCCCCTCGGGACTTCCCTTGTGGTATCCCACAGGGTTCCGTTCTGTCCCCACTCTTGTTCACTGTGTATTGGAAGCCGCTAGGCGAGATCATCTGAAGGTTTGGAGTGAGGTGCCATCAGTATGGTGATGACATTCAGCTCTACCTTTTGCTTTCCCAGTGTCTGACTGCTGTTGGGAACTGGATGAGAGTGAGCCGATTGAAGCTGAATCCAGTCAAGACTGACGTCATGATGGCTGGCCGACCTTATGACTTGAAGGGGATCGGGACCTCTGTTATTGGGGTGGTCCAACCCCCTCTAGTTACTCAGGCTCACAGCCTTGGAGTCCTTTGGACCCTCTGCTGTTCCTGGATTGTCAGGTTGCAACAGTGGCCAGGAGCACTTTCCACCAACTCCATCTGGTGAGAAGGCTGCCGCAATTTAGTTTTACTCAGATCTGGCCACTATCATCCATGCTTTCATCACCTCAAGGCTAGGCTACTGCAATGTACTCTATGTAGGGCTGCCCTTGGTGACTGTTCGGAAGCTGCAGCTAGTGATGATTGTGGTGGCTCTGCTCCTTTTGGGGTTGGGTCACCATGATTGAGCACATTACACCCATGCTTTTTCTGTTTGTCTGCACTGGCTTTTTATAGTTACCTGGGCACAATTCAAGGTGCTGGTTTTTACCTTTAAATCACTAAATGGCTTTGGTCTCATATATCTGAAAGACCGCCTCTTCTTCCATGTTTCACTGTAACTCCTGCGGTGGGCCAGGAGCACCTTCTTGGAGGTACCACCGGCCAATCTTATTTGTATGACAAGGGCCTGCAGAGAGGCATTCTCAGTTGCTGCCCCGTACTATGGAACTCCCTTCCCCCAGACGTCCGCTCAAGCTTGAGCGTATTCCGCAGGCAGTGTAAAACCTTTCTTTTTGGAAGAGTATTTAGCAGGCAGGGACAGAGGGTGGGTGGAGAGTTCTTGGGTTGTGGGTAGGGATTTTTAGGAGATTTTGTTGTATTGTTTTTTATTTTTACTATTTTTTTGCTTGTTCTTTTGTTCTTGTAGACTGCCCTGGGCCTTTGGGGAAGGGTGGTGGTATAAATTTTAATAAATAAAATCTAATTTATACCGAGTTATCGCGGCTATGCCTTGGGTGCTATTTGCATTTTCTAAGTAGTAACATAAAAATACTTTATGACTGTCAATATAACATTCTGTTTTTTAATGGTGTCTCCTTAGCTAGATAGAGGCTTCCCTAATCTGTGTTTCTTCCACTTCTCCTCTCCCCAATATGTGACCTCTGAAGTATATGGTCCTGGGAAAAGACTTCATCCAGGCTTGCTAGTGGTTTTATTTTTGTTTAAAACACATGGTAACTAGCCTTTTGGAAGATTTGGTTTGCTAATTGACTTAAGTATTTTCCTTTTAAACTGACATGTCTCAATTCCAAGGCATTCTCTCTACCATCCCTATAGTTTCCTTTTATCTTTTGAGAAAGTGGACTATGCAGCTCTTAACTGACGGCAGCCTTCACTGTGCATGCATGCACACAGAGGTTATTGCAGAAGTATTGCCGGGGGGAAATGGGGAATGAAGGTTAAGGTAACTTCATATTTAGGCTCATGCCGCACTGAATAAACGTTAGCATCATCAACATAGATAATGTTGAACTTTACATTTCTACAGTAGTCTACTGCAGTGGATCAACTTGGTTTGGGAGTTGTTGGGGAACATATTCTCTGTCTGGTTTTAGTTTACAACTTGAACTGCAATTATCATAAAACTGCTGGCCTGCAGCTTCTTTTTCTCTATGTGAAGACTAGATTGCAATACATTTTAGGTGTCTTTTGGTTTCTGTGTGGTTTTGTATTTTTAATTTCCCCCGCTATAGTCTGATTGTCCAGTAATCAACACTGCTTTAGATACTCGGTGGCTTTCTGGTTGGGAGCAGGCTGGCTTCTCTGTTTCTGCCACGCTGTAAAAAGAATAAACAATAAGACTGACCTTAAGTTTAAATTTACATCCCTAGTACTAACAGTGTAGCCTGGTGGGAAAGGTGCTGGATTTGGAACTTGGAGACCAGGATTCAAATCCCGTATGAACCATGAACTCACTGGGTTGTCTTAGGCAAGTCGCTGGGTGTTAACAAACATGACGGTGATCTGCTTTGGCTTGCTGAGGTCCGCTTTGTTGGTGCACCACCAGCTGTTCACCCAGGATTGCTCCCGGGGATGTCAGTGGTGGCTGCGAACCTGGAGATCGCCAAGGTCACAGTCTAGGCGACTGTCCGCCTGACTGAGCCAAAGCGGGCCACAGTGGGCTATCACGTGTGTTTCAGTCTGCTGTGACCTAGCCCGGGTTGGGTCCGTCATGGTGGCCGTCGTTGACTGCTGTGTGTACTTGTCATGGTAGGGGGCAGGGCATTGGGTGCAGCGCGGGAGTGGGACCAGCTGGCCAGCAGCATGTTAGTGCAGCTCTGTGCCCTCCCCAGCGGCCTGGCCACCAGTACGTTTGTTGTCTGGCCCAACCCAGTTGGGACCATGTTGCCGGTGGGTTCCCGACCCGGGTCAGGTTGTGACGGCGACACTCATATGTCACGTTTGTTAACACCATAGTCTCTCAGCCTTGATTCCCCAGGGTGGGAATAATGGGAATGATAATGATTTACTTCATAGGGTTGTGAGCGTGAACTAGATAAGGAGTGAACACTGACTACTATAGAAATACAAAATAATGAATACCCCAAAATTCCAGTTTAAAGTCTTCCATATTGTCTACTGTCGATGCTGTTTCATTGGTGTGTTCAATGGCAAAGGTGTGCATGCATCCATGACTTCCAGTTAACAGAATGAGAACTTCATACATGCATTTGAGGCCAGAAGAGGTCCTTGTAGCAGTGTGTGGTGGCACTTCTCCTAGGAGGAACACTGGCATGCCTAAGTGAGAAAAATTAACTTGATATACTGCCACACTTGTAATGCAGTCTCTCTTGGTTGGGCCCTAATCCTGGGTAAGTACCCTGGCCAGTGGCCACAATCCCCAGGGCTTCAGTCCTGAACTAGTCTGACCCCATCTGGATAGGCCTATCTAGTCTGAAATGGTCTGGCCTCTAAGCCAGCCTGCCCCACCAAAGATATTGAACTTCAAAAAAATCCCTTTTAAGCAAAAGTCAAACCATCCACCTGCCGTTCCTCTGGGCTTGGATTAAAATTTACCACCTTGGTTCTGTATCCTGGACTCCCTCAGCCTCGCTTCAATCTTTGGAGGTGTCTTGATTCTCCAGGAGCTTCTGGATTCTGCTCCTGATCTCACACAGTTTTCCCCTCCAACTGAGGGCTCAACTCCTTACATATAGCTCACAGTCCTTTTCCAGGTGGTGTTTGTTAGGTGCTGTCTCTAAATATACTAGTGCCTGTACTTCCTTTGGTGTGGGCTCAGATGCGATAGTCTCACGTTTACTGGCACCAGTTCCTTTGCTGGTGTTAAATCATGCCCTTCTACAGACCTTTTTTCCTGACTGGAAGAAGATGGTATAAGATCATTTACTTGTGTAGAATCTCTAGACTGGATCCTAATACCAGGTATAATAAGACTTTTTTTTTTTTGCTTTGCTAAAGGCACTCACTTTCCCCCAAAGGTTTCTTTCTTATGATGGCTTGTACAAACAATGCCACTCCCTGTTGTAGTTCTTTTAATTTTCTTGTTTGATTGCCATGATAAAAGGGGTATTGTTCAGCATATAAAATTCCATTGGATTCACTTTGTTGTCACTAGAACAAATATTCTGAAGGGACAGCTTTACAGAAAAATCAGACTTTTATGACTTAATCTGCTCTACTTTTTTCCCCTCTGTCATCTTTTTTAGGTGGAAAATGTCCGTTTAACTGATCGAATATCATCCAGGAAGGCTGCACTAGGGACTTTGTATCTGACAGCTACACACGTCATCTTTGTGGAAAATGTGTTGGAAACTCGTAAGGAGACATGGGTACGTCAGCACTTCATACATAGTAGAGCTACCAGTTATTTTGTTCATGTCACCCTCAAGGCTCTTACTGTACGTTTGTAAAAATACAGTGTAAAACTATGGTCCTGCACAAACAATTCATCATAATGGCATTTGTGACAATTTAAAGTCAAAAGCAGAATAAATGCTTGTTCCTTTATATGTTCAGTATATGGGAAACATTTTTACTTTTTTATGTTTGAAGATTTTCAAGGAGAAACTGGGAATCTAAACCCAATGACAGAAATGTAAAAACCCTTGTATAAATTCTAAAGCTTTGCACAGTAATACGTGTCCTCACTGTTGTAAGCTAAAGTTAGAAAGAGAGTGGCCACTGTCGGAGCCATGATGCTGGTCTGTCCCATTATGACACTACTTATGTTCTTACGTGTGTCTCCTGGGCAGAGTGGATTGGGGTTAACTCTTCTTGCACATCTCAGTGAGTTTACACTGGACTTTCTCTATGGCTTTAGTTATTTATTTTCTCACTGTCTATCTCAATACAGAGTCTTTGGTGGCTCTGTGTACAAGCGAGCCCATGTGTTTTACATGTTGACCCTGTTTGTTTTTTCTGCTTTATCTAATCTCCATTTACTGGGGCAGATTGATTTTCCAAGGCATACAGTAGGTCTGGTGCCCATCTTAGAGATTTTTGAGTGTGATTTGGGTGCCTAATTCTCCTTTGTGCCTTTGAAAATCTACCACAATAGATCTTGCTATTCTTTATCTAGTTACCTAGGTACTAAAATGGCCAACATCAAAATATATGAGTGACACGACATTATGTAGTTTTCTTGCTCCATTAAAAAATTTATCGTTAATTCTTTTTCTTTCTTTACTCCAGTCACCCCTTTCACTTCTTAATTATTGTAATTAATGGGGGAAATTAGGTACTATATTTGTGCTTCTATAAAGTGTGTTATTGCCCTGTTACTGGAGAGAGTTTCCGGTGAAAAGTTTGCATATATAAGTTTATATAATTAATGTTTCATTTTATCATTGTCAAGACAGATTAAAAAAATTGTTTCTCACAACTTCTAACATTAATTATTTTTTAAAAAGCGAAACACAAACATACAACATAAATTAGTTAACACTTGCAAAGCATTTTGAAAATGTAAAGCCCTGGAGCAATGCTATTTAAATATTAACCATCTCTTAAATATTATCAAGAGACAAATCAAATTGAATAGTTTATTAAGGCTCAGCCTTCACTATAGCCCAGACAATAAACATACAAACAGATGATAAACATACATACTAAAAAATGCAAAATACAAAATACCCTAACTTAGCAGCCGGAACACAAAGCCGACTTAAATCCTCAATCCCGAACTAAATGATCTTTAATCTAAGGGAGTAGCGGCTCTAAACTGGCTGGCCGAGTAATTGTAATTTATCCTTTATACTAATCCTTCTCCTGGACGCCAACCAGACAAAGGACGCAATATCGACCAATTCCTCCCTACCAGAAAGAGAAAGGAGGAATAAATAACATCCTTCCGACTCAAAGGACATACCTTCCCTAAGAAGTGGAGACAGCCAAGTTGCCCTCAAAGCTGCATAATGAGGACATCTGAGAAGGAAATGGTCCATTGACTCCACCTCCTTGATGCTGTAATTACAGCATCGCTGATCATATTTTACCTTATGGTATCTCTACCCTCCAAGACTGCGGTCTGCAGAAGCTGAAAACGGAGCAGAGTATAGCTCCTCCGCAGTCTTGGATTTGTCAGATGATCTAAATAGGGTTCCAATGCTACGTTCTGTTTTAATTGGACCAGGAAAGGGGCCACCTTCCAACGGGAAACCACCCCCAGATCCTCCTGCCGTGCCATGTCCCACAGTCTCTGATCTACCTCCCTCCTTATAGCAGATAGCTGTTTACCAACAAAGTACTGGAAAGAAAAACCCATGCCGCCAAGGAGAGCCCCCAGATAGCTTAAGCAGGGATAAGGTCTTGGCCCCAAGTTATCCAGTTCTTCTTTCAGGCACTGAACCAATAAATGAAATTCCTGGAGTGACAAAATCCTCAACCAAAACCTAATATAGGACTTTTTTGCATACATTGCGATAGAGGTGGTACCCGTTTCAGTCCTCAGGATGGCTCCTGGAGTACTAGACCCAGTTCTAAGTAAATGCCGAAGAAATATGTTTTGAACTTTTTCCAAGATGTCAATATTAGGACGCGGGATCAATATTATCCCAAAGGCAGCTGCAGGGGGGACCTTAGCCTGATAGACTCTCAGAATAGCAGACACAGATATCCCCTTGGATATGCTAGCAGCCCTGACTAAGGCTCAGGCTGCCTTCAAAGCCTCATTTGCTCTGTTCTGGAGACGCGCACTCCAGGTGCCTTTAGAGGTACAAATAACTCCTAGGTATTTATATGCATTGACCACCTCCATCTCCCCAATACCAGTTCTCTATCTAGCAACTTTAGATTTCTTACCTAAGATCATAATTTTAGATTTCGAGGCATTAACCACTAACCCATTTGTCTGACAATATAATTGCAATTTCCCTAATGATCTCTTCAGGCCTATCTCTGTCTGTGAGAGCAATACAATGTCGTCCGCAAATTGCAGTGCACATATTTGGGTTTCTCCCACTCTAGGCGTATGGAGGTCACTAGATCCCAAGGATTTAATTAAGTTGACTACATATAGATTAAAAAGAAGTGGAGCCAGGACACAGCCCTGGCGCACACCCCTATTGATACTAAAGATACTATCCTGCCACGGTGAATTGCCCCGTTTGATTGCAGGCTCATTATTGGAGTACAGCTGGACTATAGGCAAAAGCAACTTGTCACTAATTCCCAGGACTCTAAGTTTTACTCATAACCTTGCTCGAGGGACTGTGTCAAAAGCCTTAGTTAAGTCAATGAACGCCAGAAACAGTTTGCCCTTTTTGATCTTATGATACTAAAAATGATATGTTGAAGGTTATAGCAACAGTCAATGGTAGAGTGGCCTGTCTTAAACCCAAAGTGTTCCTGCGGAATCACTGCATTCTCATTAGCCCACAGCTCCAAGTGTTCATAAAGAAATTTAGCATATAGCTTGCCAATCACTGATAATAAACTGATTGGTCTATAGGAGCCAGGATCCTGCACCTTACCTTTCTTAAAGATTGGTACTATCCAACTTCTGGACCAAGATTGGGGAACGTTCAAGCCTTGCTGACCATAAAAAATAATCTTGATAAAATCAAGACCCACCATCCTGGCACTGCCTGGAGCATCTCAGCTGTAATTTTATCAGGGCCTGGGGCCCTCTGTTGTTTCAATGACATAATGGCTTTAATAATTTTATCCTCAGGAAAATCTTCCGGGTGCCATTCAGGTGGATCATATGTCTGAGAAGGAATTACCAAATCCTCCAGAGCCACCTGGCATTCCGAATATAACTTCTTGAAGAAACCAACCCATACCTCCTGGGAATTGGATATCCCCCTAGGTCTAATAATTTTGTTCAGGGAGGACCAGAAACCGGCGCCGCCTGAGTGCCCAGTAGCTAGATCTGTTGCCATTTTTGCCCATATTCTATCAAAATGCTCCCTCTTTTTACACCCTAATAGACGTGTGTAAGAGGCCCTCAAATGGCTATACTCCTCCCATAGGCCTTTCGATTGATCCCTGGCCCATTTCCTTTTCAAATTGATGAAATTCCTTTTGGCAGATCTACATTCCAGGTCATACCAAGGATTATGAGACCTGTGCTTTGATCATATAGGCCTGCCTCCACTAAACAATTTATCGTGGAGGTGCTTTAATATATCTTCAAAACACTTCAATACAAGGTCCAGATCCAAAGACTCCTCTATCGTTTGTACCCATTGGAGGATATTATCTCCTCTACCTATAGCCTGGAATTCAGCCATGAGTGCCGCAGGGGTTAATTTCCTAAGTTGAGCCCTCGTGCCCGCTACCGGGTAACCAGACCTATTGGTCGTATCTGTCTGTACTGTAGCCCAATGCTTAGGGTGAGGTGATCGCTTTCTGGCCTAAGGATAAGGCTAACTTCCCCAAACTGTCCCTGCCTATCGGCCTCTTTCAAAATTAGGTCTGCCTTACTATTGCCTTGTGGACCCATAAAGGTGAAACC
The DNA here is from genome assembly GCA_003113815.1 of Sphenodon punctatus. NCBI lineage: Eukaryota > Metazoa > Chordata > Lepidosauria > Sphenodontia > Sphenodontidae > Sphenodon > Sphenodon punctatus. Next base: position 2,057,815 of record QEPC01002141.1, on the reverse strand, counting down.
CCCCACTTTATCATCAAGAAGATCTTGATTTGCAACTACCAAATCAAACCTCTGCATCAGTCCCTCAAGGTGGAACTTGGTATGGAAAACTCTAAAGGGTTTACCACACTCAGTTTCCAGCCCGGGTTCAGAAATTATCTTGGCCCTTGGCTTTTTGGTCCAAGTGAACATTCCAAGCCCCTACGAGAACGAAAGCTGCAAGGGGAAATTGGTTGCCCAACTCTAGCATTGTCTCTTCCAGGGCTGGCCAAACATCTGCTCTATAATAATCTGATGCTGTAGGAGGAATATAGACATTAATTACAACATAATGTCTACTTGAATAAGTACCCAATTTAAGTAGGCCCGCTTGGTACTCAGGCCTTGGTGAGTCCAGAGGGCAAAATAATCCTGCCCTACAGTCTGTTACAAAAAAGGCAAGGCCACCTGAAATTCAACCCTTACTGCCTTTTTTCTGTCCCCCGTGTAAAAAAAATTGAAAACCCTCTAGGCTCAGGGTATCCTCTTGGTTCAGCCAAGACTCCTGGAAGCATATAAGATCAGATCTTTCCAAGAACTCTAACCACTCCTTATCCTTAATTTTATCTTTTAATCCTGCTATATTCCAGGAGGTCAGGGAGAATGAACCCTCCCTATCCCCCATAGAAGATTTTCTTCCCAGAGAATCCCTATAACCCTCTCGTGTAGCACCTCTGACTGTATCTTGTAGAAGAGGGACTGCCTGGACGTCCTTCTGTCAGGAGGCATCTGGGGCAGGCTCAACTAGGAGTAGGCTTGGATCCAAAGTAACCACATTACTCGTAGGGACCCACCACTCTTACATGAATTCCTTCAGTGGCCCCCTGGTTTTGATGTGTGGTCTCCCCCTTCGGGGAACCATTGACACAGGCCGTTTTTAGACGAGACAAATTTGCGCATGATTGGTGGGAAATGCACGTATTTTAATACTTGTTTAAACACCTAAACTGTTTTAAATGCGCATTTGCCATGATCGTGTAAAAGCCAAAACCGTTTTGAATGTGTTTTTTAATTAATGTGCATTTTTAAAAACTGGTTTTGAGCCCCTTTGATGATCGGGGGGATGCCAAAATCGGTTTTTAAAAATGTGCATTATTTAAAAAACACATTCAAAACGGTTTTGGCTTTTACACGATCATGGCAAATGCGCATTTAAAACGGTTTAGGTGTTTAAACGAGCATTAAAACACGCGCATTTTTCACCAGTCATGTGCAAATTTGTCTCGTCTAAAAGCAGCCTAAGCCTCTGCTAACCTTGGGTGGAGAACCCATCTCAGCATTTGACAAATACCAAGCTGCTGTTAATACTTCTGGATGATTTTGAGGGCAATAATACTCTTTGAGGTCTGGTGCTTTCAAATTTATCTCTACAGACTGACCAAAATTCCTAATATGCCCCAAACAGGATAAAAAATTGTCCTGATCAATGACTGAGAGTTTGCAGAACATTTCCCAAATATAAACTGAGTCATCTATTGCTACCTGACCCAAGAGAAAGAATCCTACTTAGAGGCAAAATCTGCATTCCGGTGTCTATAATCCTGCATTTGGCTGACTGCCCCTGTAATTGTCCCTAAATGGCCTTTTTGGGTAATCTGAGCTAGAGGGAGAACCTGGGAACTAGTGAGACCTAATTGAAGTGCACTGCAAGACTGGGGGACTTGGACCTCGGTAAGCTGGGGCTGAGACACCAGGTCAACTCGTAAGTCCATCAAATCCAGTGGACCTTCCGTGGTAGTCTGTAGATGACTTTCTGGGACCAAAAAAGGCTCCTTGGCCTCTGTTGGAGCAGTTACTCTAGGGGTACCTAATATCCTAACACCGATAGGTGTCAAGTTAGGAGAGGAAAAAGGACATAGAGGATGGCCACGTCTCCAATCTGCTCACCACTTCACGCAGCTGGAGTTTGACCTTATTAACAGAGCTATTCAGATCTGTTATACTAGAAAAGAGGGCATCCACTGTCCTGGCTATTAATCTTGATTGACACCACAGATAGTCAGTGCATGAGTCCACATGCTTACTCCCAGGCCCCTGAGCAGGCAGTGACTCAGAAGAGACAGCTGCCCACAGAGAGGTGCCCAGGGAAGTTCCAATGTCCTCCTCAAGATCTGCTAAAGCTGAAAAACGATTCTGGGTAGGAAAGCAGTCAGTTACTTCTCCGGTCGCCAGGCTCTTGGTAATTTTGGAAGATAAGTCCCCATCCGGCGAGAGGGAGGTGGAGTCGCAGCCCCTCTTCCTATCCATCTAGAAGCAGCGCCAAACGGCCAATAAAGGGAGGCCACCGGCCAAGTTCCCTTAGTCGATGCCAAACTCCGGCTGGACGAACCACACCTCAAATCCTCGGCGGGCACTCTTTCCAAACCGCACAAGGGGTAGGGCACTGCACTGCGCCCCCAGTAAATGGGCCCAACCAATGGGCGACACCCTTTGGATGTTGCCCTTCGGCTGGCACCCAAGGGGGCCCCAGCCCCTGAATAAGCAGTACCTGCAGAGACAAGGGATCCAATGTTACCGGGGTGGGGATGGGGGTCAGGGTCCACGCAAGCGGCCCAAGGGTGTCTAGGTCAGAGCAAAGAACGAGTCGCCACAGGATGCTCGTCAGGATAGTATTTGGGCCTTCACCTCTAATTAAAGAGAACGAGCCCCTATCATCATTGGGCACTGCTGACCAGGAACCCAAGGCTGCCCCAATCGCTCTCACTACACCCAAGCCAAGACACGGGGGCAGGACGTGGGGTTCTTCACCCTGGGGAGTGTTGGGGCCCCCGGGGGGGGAAGGGAAAGAACACAGGGCACTCACCTCCGACAACAGGGGCTCCAGGCAGGGGGAAAAGGAAGGGCAGGTCCTGGCCCTCCCACTACTATTGGCGGAGAGCGTGGGGGAGTTCCCTGTGGGGCCGGGGGAAGCTGTCCCTGGCTGTCATTTCTTGGGGGTGTGTCCCCACATTGCGGCTCTGTTGCTCTTGCCGGGGGGGGCTGTGGGGACGCCCTCTGTCCTTTTGCCTTGCTGGGCTGGCCCGGGGCACGCTGATATGCGCTGGGAGCTCCGCGCCCCTGCTTGCCCCGCTGTGCCCTGACATTACCCCCCCTCGAGGTCGCTGGATCCCGAAAGGCTGGGGGCCCGGTTTCTGAGGGTGGCGTAGATGAAAGGCCCGAAGTAGCCGTGGGGCTGACACGTTGGACGCAGGTTCCCAGGAACGGTCGTCGGGGCCATACCCGACCCAGTCCACTAAGTAATGCAGCCGTCCCCGTCTCAGCTTGGCGTCAAGGATAGCCCAGACTTCAAACTCGGGATCGGCGACTGAACCTTTGATAGGCCCCGGAGGTGTGCTCGTGGTTTGGTGTTGGGTGGGAAGGGCTTTCTTTAACATGGACACGTGAAACGTGGGATGAATACACACATGGGGCAGTAGTTGGATTTTATAAGTTACTTCGTTAAGTTGCTGAGCGACCGGGAAGGGCCCGATGTAGCGTGCATCTAATTTAGCCGACGGGTGGACAGAGGGATGATGTCGCCGGTCGACCCATACTAGATCCCCTGGGCAGAGAGGGGGTTCCTCGCGTTGATGCTTGTCGCCTTGTTGTTTGTAGCGTTGTCGGGATTGTTGCAAGACCTGTTGGGCTATGGTTTGGGCTTTGTGGATTTGTTGAACGAAGGCCCCTGCCGCCGGAACTTCCACTGCGGGGGCGTTGAAAGTTCCGAGTTGGGGGTGGAACCCATAGGTGACAAAAAAAGGCGATGTTCCAAGAGAGGCGTTGAGAGCATTATTGTAGGTGAATTCGGCCAAGGGGAGCCACGTGTACCAGTCATCTTGGAGATAATTTACGTAACAACGAAGGTATTGTTCCAGGTTCTGGTTCACGCGTTCTACCTGGCTGTTTGCTTGTCGGTGGTATGCTGTAGTGGGTTTTAGATCTACTTGAAGGGACTGGAAGAGTGCCTTCCAGAATCTGGACGTGAATTGTGTCCCTCGATCACTAAATATTTCCCGGGGCCAACCGTGAATCTTAAACACATGACGAATGCAAAGCAAAGCGGTTCCCTTAGCTGAAGGTAAACCCTTACACGCAATGAAGTGTGCTAGCTTCGTAAAATGGTCAGCCACGACTAGGACGATAGTATACTGTCATGAAGGCGGGAGATCTACCACAAAATCAAGGCCAATACGTTGCCATGGCCCCGGGGGTAGCGGGAGGACTTGCAAGAGTCCGGTGGGGGCCCGCCGAGGGATTTTGGTCCGGGCACATGTGGCGCAACTGGAAACATGTTGCTGTACGTCGTGAGGTAAGGCTGGCCACCAAAAGGAGTGCTGGATCATTTGTTGCGTTCGTTCTACTCCGGGGTGTCCTGCCGTCGGGGCGTCATGGTGAGCCCAGAGAACCTGGGCTCGGCAGGACGGGGGCACGATGATGCGGCCCTGGTGGCGCTGAAGTCCATCTGGGGAACTTGGCTGGGGTTCATCTGCGGTGGCTAATTTCTGTAGCGTAGCCTCACGAAGCGCCTCAGCCGATAAATATGGTGCAGTAAAAGTCTTAGCTTCTAAAATGGGTTCGGAAGGTAGCGGCTTCTCCGGTGGGTCTTCTCGATAGCGGGACAGGGCGTTTGCTAACACGTGCAACCGACCGGGCCGGTATCGGATCTGAAAATCAAAACGGGCGAAAAAGAGCACCCATCGTGCATGCCGTGCATTGGCGATGTGGGCGGTTTGGAGAAACGTTAGGTTCTTGTGGTCCGTAACTACGGTGATGGGATGTTGGGCCCCTTCTAAGTAGTGACGCCAGGCCGCAAAGGCTGCTTTGATGGCGAGGAGTTCCCGATCCAGAATGGAATAATTCCGCTCGGCGGGGGTCAGTTGGCGCGAGTAGTAGGCGTAGGGGAGAAGTGTGTCTGGATCTGTTGCAGGCTGTAGGAGGACCGCCCCGATAGCCCTCCCGGATGCGTCGGCTTCTACACAGAAGGGTTTTTCAAAATCGGGGTGTTGTAACAAGGGGGCAGTCATGAAGGCTTGTTTGAGGAAGTCAAAACTACGTTGTTGTTCTGGTCCCCACTGATACGGTTGGTTCTTCTTTAAGAGCTGCGTAAGGGCTGCGGTAATCTCGGCGTAGTTGGGGATGTATTGCCGGTAGTAGTTGGCGCTTCCCAGGAAGCGTTGTAGCGGTTTTACCACTTTGGGAGGGGGCCAGTCTTGAAGGGCTTCTATCTTTGCGGTTTCCATCATCACCCCCGCGGGGCTGATGACGAATCCCAAGAAGCTCACCGTAGTGAGATGAAAAGAGCACTTCTCCCGCTTACAATATAGCCTGTGAAGGCACAGTCGTCGTAGCACTTCTCGCACATGGCGAACGTGCTCTTCCAAGGTCAGCGAGTAAATAAGGATGTCATCTAGATAGGCTATAACGTAAATGTCCAAGATATCTCAGAAGACATCATTAATAAGGTGTTGAAAGGTGGCCGGAGCGTTCGCAAGTCCGAAAGGCATCACACAATATTCGAACAAGCCGTATCGGGTTCGGAAGGCGGTTTTCCATTCGTCCCCAGTTCATACTTGCAACAAATTGTATGCTCCTCGAAGATCCAGTTTTGTGAAGAACCGTGCTCCTTGGAGGCGATTCAGCAACTCTGCTATAAGGGGGAGAGGATATCTATTCTTGATGGTGATCTTGTTTAGGCCGCGATAATCAATACACGGGCGTAGCCCTCCGTCCTTTTTGGCCACAAAAAATATCGGTGCCCCAGCCGGGGAAGTTGAATGTCGGATAAATCCTTGTCGGAGGCTGTCGTCGAGGTAGGTGAGAAGCGCCTGAAGTTCGGGCGCAGCCAAAGCATAGATTCGCCCGAATGGGGGCTCCGTACCCAGAAGGAGTTCAATGGGACAATCGTAGGGGCGATGCGGGGGAAGTTCCGTGGCTTGAACTTTACTAAAGACGTCAGCATAATCCCGATACACTGCAGGTAATTCTTCTGCAGGGGGGACAGGTTCAGTCTTTCCTGTGGCCCCACAAATAGCCCGCAGGACAGGGCGAAGACAATTATTGGCACAGTGGGACGTGGAAAATCGGAGCTGCTTCATAGACCACACAATACAAGGGTCATGGGCCTGCAGCCACGGAGCCCCTAAGACTAACTGAAAGAGGGGTGTACACACCACATCAAAGCATAGCTGCTCATAATGATTCCCAATGACACACCCCATGGGGCGCGTACACAATGTCACTGGTCTTGAAACTAGGGGGAGCCATCGATGGAGTGGACCGACTCCGGAGGGGTTTTAAGTTGGGTGGGAATGGACCACTGGGCAACAAGGGGGCTGTGAATAAAGTTCCCTGAGGCCCCTGAGTCCACAAGGGCCCATACCACCACTGACACCCGTGGAGACAGGGTAAGAGTGACGGGTATTCGGAGATGGGGGCTCGGGCCTCGGGGGGAACCTGGGGGCTTAAGTGTCTTTATGGCCAGGGCGACCCCGATCCGCCCTGGCCTCGCCCATTTCCCGCCTCACGTCGGTGGGGGGGTAGGGCGGGGTACTCCCCAATAAAGTGAGATGATTCCCCACAGTAGAAGCAGGAGCGCGAGACCCAGCATCGCTCCTGCTCCTCCCGGGACAGGGGGCCCCGCGATGCCCCGAGCTGCATGGGCTCTGGGTCGGGGAGTTTCAGAGGCCCGGGGAGCGGGAGGGGCCAGACCCACCCAGGGCGCGCTTCTTGTCGCCTCTCCCGCCTGCGTTCTGTCAATCGTGCCTCTATTTGCAAAGCTAGGTTGGCCAGGGCTTCCCAGGTATTAGGGCTCTCTACCAAGGCCAACTGATCCTTAATTTCTTCCCCTAAACCTCTTTTGAACATGACCTTTAAGACCCCATTGGGCCACTGAAGTTCTAGGGCGAGCTGCTGGAATTGTGTTAGGTATTCCAACACCCCCCCCCCTTAGACTGTCGCAGCGTCATGATCAAAGCCTCTGCGTCTCGAGCTCGATGGGGGTGGTCGAACAAGAACGTGAGTTCTTTTACAAAGTCGGGGTAATTACTCAACAGGGGGCTGTCTCCCTTAAGGAGGGTCGTCGTTGCCCATTCCAAGGCCGTGCCTCCCAGATTACCTATAATGAAGGCTACCTTTTGTTCGTCGGTCACATAAGTGGCTGGCTGTACCTTAAACATGAGTCGACACAAGGCCAAGAACCCCATGAAGGCTTGTCTGTCCCCCAGAAATTTTTCTACCTTAGGTCCCTTGGGTTCACGAGGGCCCAGTGGAGGGGCGGCTGCTACTGGAGGGGGGCGGCGGCTGGGCCCCTGCAGCGGGCCCCATTGGGGCCATGGCCCTCTGCAATTGGGTTACTGCTGTGGCCAAACCTCCATGTTTAGCCTGGAGATCTTTCATCTCCATGACTAGGGACTGTACCGCATGGGTTAACTGCGAAATTTCCTTGGCTATATCCATAGTCCCTCAAGCCCGTACTAGGGCCAACTGGGGCTGGTGATTTTGTTACCGGGGTGGGGATGGGGGTCAGGGTCCACGCACGCGGCCCAAGGGTGTCTAGGTCAGAGCAAGGAACGAGTCGCCACAGGATGCCCGTCAGGATAGTATTTGGGCCTTCACCTCTAATTAAAGAGAACGAGCCCCTATCATCATTGGGCGCTGCTGACCAGGAACCCAAGGCTGCCCCAATCGCTCTCACTACACCCAAGCCAAGACACGGGGGCAGCACGTGCGATTCTTCACCCTGGGGAGTGTTGGGGCCCCCGGGGGTGGGAAAAGGGAAAGAACACAGGGCACTCACCTCCGACAACAGGGGCTCCAGGCAGGGGGAAAAGGAAGGGCACTCACTCACTGTCACACTGCACTCGCTGACTCACTCTCTCTTGTATCATACACAAGGTCTCCAGGAAAGGGTCACACATCCAACAAGGTTTCCACCAAGGTTTGCTCTGCTCTCAGCTCAACTACGCACAGGGCCGGTCTCCATTAATCACCAGCGCCGTCCCTTGGGCGGCGCTGGTTTTTATTCCCTAAACCCCGCCCCCGTACGAGCCCGTAGCCGCTCTGAGCGGCGTTGTGGGGGCGGGGGAATCCCCACAAGTCGACGTCCTATTGGGGGCGGGGCTTCAGTTCGTGGCTCTGCCGCTGCTGTCAGCGGCGTCTGTGAAGGCTCCTCCTGCGGAGGTGGGGCACTCCCAACCGGCCTCCTTTCCCTCGGGGGCGTGGCTGCAGGTCCTGGCCCTCCTGCTACTATTGGCGGAGAGCGTGGGGGAGTTCCCTGTGGGGCTGGGGGAAGCTGTCCCTGGCCGTCATTTCTTGGGGGCATGTCCCCGCATTGCGGCTCTGTTGCTCTTGCCGGGGGTGGGGCTGTGGGGACGCCCTCTGTCCTTTTGCCTTGCTGGGCTGGCCCGGGGCGCGCTGATATGCGCTGGGAGCTCCGCGTCCGTGCTTGCCCCGCTGTGCCCTGACATCCAATGAGGGCCAAGCAGTCAAGCCCACAGCTCCTCCCCTAGCTTCACCTTCCCTCTGCTGCTGCCCGGGCCACCATCAAGAGACATGTATTACTTCTGTAATTAAAATCATCTGGTCCTGGAGGTTGAGGTAGGAAAAGTAGCTATCAGGGGAGGGTTCTGATGTGGGATCACAGTAGCACAGTATCTCTCATTGCTGCAGATTCATTGTTACGCTCAGGATGATTAATTTGTTTTCCTTTTCAGGTTCTTCACAGCCAAATTTCCTCTATCGAGAAACAGGCTACAACTGCTACTGGATGCCCTTTGCTGATTCGCTGCAAGAACTTTCAGATCATCCAGTTTATAATACCTCAGGAAAGAGATTGCCATGATGTTTACATATCTTTGATACGTCTGGCACGTCCAGGTACAGAAGGGCAGTTTGGTGCTAGAAGTAACTGCTTGTAAGCTATTTGTTTGGCTAAATGGGTTTTGACAGGAGTGGAATGTTTTTAGTGGACTTCTGCCCTGTAGCTTGAAGTAGTGATGGAGAGTATGCCAACGCTGCTTAGGGCCTTCCAGGACCTCCCCCCACCCCCCAAAAAACCCCACCAAAAAACCCAGCACACATGCCAGAGGCAGCCATAATTTGGCTGCAAATGCTGGTGAGTGTTCATTTAGGGTGGGAGAGAAGGCAGCTAATGCTGTCAGCAGCTGAACAATTAAGTAGAGTAGGAACCTATGCTCTGCATTCTAAATCCAGCCCACAGATCTCCTTTACTTGGTACTTTCCCAGTTTCTGCATCTGCCTTGTGCATTTATTCTCTACCCTCAAGCACTGAAAGAGTGAACTCTGGGAAAGAAAACTGAGATAAAGACGTGCATTCAAAAATAGGTAATAGATCGATGACCTAGATCCATGATCTGGACCCTGTCCTTCCTTCTTCCATCCTGAGCACAACCCTTAAGCACCCCTACCCCCAATTCCTATCTGGCCTACAGTGCTTGTACCAATTTTTAAAGTGGCCAGCAGGAGGGAACTGATTCCCCACCCCTGACAGAGCATACCATTGTACGAACATCTACACAATTATATGCTTTGGTGTTTCATGGGGGTGGAGATTATTTAGCGGTTAAGGACTAAGAGAGCACAACTACTGCTTCGGTCCCTGGCTAGTGGTCCTCTAGACTGGTCTCCGCAATCCCCAGCTGCATTGGGTGTCTCCAGACGAGACAGGGAGGGAAGGTTACCACACGTTGGGTAGCCATACCCCTCCCTGGGGACACAAGACACACTTGTGTTATGCAGTGGCTCATGTGGGAGGCGGCCGCCAGATGTTTGTCCTGCTCCAGGGTGGGGCAAAGAGCTGCCTGCTACACGACGAATCCACGCAAAAATTCTGAGGATGCGTCACAGAGCAGACGTACCTCACATAGGGAAAGGCTGCCAAGTGCGCGGCAACCCGTGTGGATGGGCCCCTTTTGGCCGCTGTGGGGTGAGCTCTGTGGTAGGCCCATGAGTGACGTGTGCTGGCGCCTGTCATGCGCAGCCATGTCATGACTGGGGGTGGGCTTTAGGTCTGGCTGGGGGAGGGAGATGAGGCAGGACTGGGGGTGTGCTCATGTGACTGGTGCTGTGGCCCTCCCCGGCCGTGCCAGCGACTCTGACGGGCCAGCCTGCCCAGCCTCCCTGTGACCATGTGGCTGGCTCCCTGTGCTCGCCCCGCTGTGTGACAGCAGCAGCTGCCTGCCACATGGGGATTGGGCCCATGGTGGTCGTTTGAAGACACCCATGGTGTTTGAACCCTGACCAGGTACACATTAGAAGCAGGTTCATTCCACTCTCCCCCTCCAACTTATACAATGTCAGAAACAATATGGTCCAAAATTTGTAATGCTAGCACTCATCTTGTTATGGTGGCAAAAGGAAAATGTTCTTTTTTGTCTCTTATCTTGTTTAAAGCTTCTTCTAGCATTTCCAGAAATGGAATCTTTAACTCCAATATCTCCAAATGCCTTCATGTTCCTATGTTCTTCTTATGCCTTTTGCTAAGGTAAATACGGAGGGAGTAATGTTTTTTTCAAGTTAAATCAAGTCTTAAGCATGCAGCTTGATGAAACAGATCCAGCCAAACTAGAATAGGCAAAAAATTAAGAGGGAACAGATAGTCCTGGGGAGGGGCAGATCAGTATTTAATTTTATTAGAAGAGGTTTGTTCAAATATACAAAAGGAAATGGGAAAACCAAGCACTGAGCACTAATAGGGTATTTTAAAAGTAATAGCTGGTGTGAACAAGGGTTACTCAGAGGCTGGGGCTTTGATGGGATCCCAAGCAGAGCAGCCATTTGTAGGCTCCTTCTTTCAATCCTTCAACAATTATCATGGATGTCCTGTGATCAACTGGGTTCCCATATGCCATTGGTTTTTCGCCTTCCATCTGACATCTTATTAGTAAAGGTCCAAATGAGGTCTTCAAAAGCCCGGAATGCTGCTTGAGCATTGGCCCTGGGCACTCGGGTTGCGTGGAGAGTGGGCATGATGCTTTGTATTCTGGTAAAGTAGGCCTCCCCTCACCCCACCCCAGTATGGCAGAGAGGAGATAGTTTGGACTCTGACTTCTGGTCAGAATCCTTTTGGCAGACATAACGGTGCAGAGGGGTGTGGCCTTAATGTCAGGTTTATAATGCATGCAGGGTCACTGGTGCCAGTGGAGATCCACATCTTAATAATGTTGCCAAATAGTTTAAGGGAGTGGGTCAGGCCAAGTAAAAGGACCCATAGAAAGACTACTGCCAGCCTCTTTATTGGTGTTATAGGTTTCCCTCACAATGGGTGTTTTCAGACAAGCGCCTCCCTTCACATTACCCACTGGTTACCCATGACAACCAGTGGGTAATGGGTGGGGAGGCACTTGTCTAAAAACACCCAATGGTTAACACATTTCCCAGTATTAACTTGGCCATTCTCAGCCCCCAGAAGCAGATTTTACCCTAGGGAGCCAGGCGAGCCCAGCAGGTCACTGGAGGACTCAGTGGTTCATTCCACATGTGACTTGTGGGAGGCATGGGGGGCACGTGCCCCCCATATTTTCAGGACCCCTATAGAACCTCTGCCCAGTCCTCACTCACCTCCACTCCTGTGTGGCCCCTCCCCCACGATTGACAGTCCCCTATGGTTTTCTCTCTGTCTCCCACTCCGCACTATCCCCAAGACCATGAGAAGAAACTGGGACTGGCCTTAAAATACTTGGATAAAAAAATTGACAAGATTGTCAAGATCTTTTCCCAGTGCTGTTGGACTAAGGGATTTGGATTTGGATTGGAACTATGAAACTCAGGGATTTCCACATTATGATTAGCCGGAAATGCTGCCTCCATCCCCATTGTCATCAAGGGGGTGAGGTCGGGGAAAGCCGACTTCCGGGATGCCCCTACAAGGGCAGGGGCCAGCCGATGGCCGTGCCGGCAGCTGTGCCAGTGGCACGTGCCGAAGGGGCACATCCAAAGGGGTTGGGGTTGAGGAGGGAATTTAATATTATTGATGTCTGGTGAGAAGGGGAATTGAGGTGTAGGGGTATGTGGCCTCCTGGTGAGAGCAGGAGGAAACAAGGAGGGCCTTCAGTTTGCGATTGCAAGGGGGGGAGGGGGAGGACGTTATGAAGATAACCAGATATTGATTTTTGATGATATAGAAGGTGGATGATATTGTGTACAGTGTATAATTTTGTTTAATTTATTATATAAGGGGCATTGTGGCCCTGGATATTGTGAAATGGATAATATAGATTTGTATTTACTGCATTATGAAATCTAATTGTTGAAAGGATTTCTCCCCTCCTGGTGAGAGCAGGAGGAAGGATGAGTAGAGAGCCCTTTTCCTGGTGGCAGCAGAATGGGGGATAGGATTAGGGGAATGAATTACTTATTGGGAATGTAAAATGATGTAAGAAGGAGGGTGAGTTGTTATTGTAACCATGAAATTATTGAACTGTATTGAGTGGGGAGCTTTGTTGATGTGATTTTGACCCTATTGTGGATGTATATATTGTTTCATATGTTGTGAGCTGCCGCGAGCCGCCTGGCGGGAGAGTGCGGGATACAAATTAAAAATGAAATGAAATGAAAATGTTGGAGGGTGCCTAAGCCTCAGAGAGCAATCCTCCATCCATTAAAGTCTATGGAGTTAGGCAATTAACTTGGGGAGGGGAGGATATCCTGTTGCTATTCTCAGCAGAGAAAAGTGCCCTAGGCAGGTATGCCTGAAAATATATTAACCCTCCCGTTTCCAAAAGTCCCAGTAAAACAGCCTCCAAAATACATTTGTCCTGTAAATTACTTCAGTTGAGTAACCCAGGACTATTCAGCTTCTTGGCCACCGTGGGGTGGATTGCCTCAAACCAATTTGCTGGTGGGCCGATTGCCACACTTACAGATATCATGCAGTGAGCAATCAGGTCTATGCTATAACCTTGTATAAACTTAAACACAAGCTGAATGAGTTAAACATGCAGAGTTTGAAGCTGTTACTGCTGTTATGTCATTCTTGAAGTTTATATTTTATTTAAAAATAATGCTATTTTAATAGAATTTTAAAGCCGTGGGCCAGATGTAACCCTGCTGCAGGCTGAATGCAGCCCTCAGCCCACCATCCTGTTGCCTTTTATGCAAGACCCTGGAGACAAATACCACAGATTTTTATTTCTAAGGCTCATACAGAACCTCTGCCATCTTAGGCCCTTTTCTAATGGGCACAGGTGCGTGGGGGGATGGGTGGCGGAGCAGTGTGGGGGAGTACCCACGGATGCCCACCCACCTCTACCAATCTCCACGCATGGAGCATTGGCATTGGAAGGTGGGTGGAGTGCGGGAGCATGCATGCACCTCCACCCACTGCCCATGGCATTCCCACTGATTTCCCCCCCCCCCCGAATCCACCATGGCATTCGTAAGAGAGCCCACCCCCACATGCAGGGGGTGGGGGAACGTCAATGTGAAAACGACCTTACTTCTCTCCTTGCCTTCTTCCTCCTGGCCTCCCTGGGACCATGCAGCAATACTACAAGCATCTCAAGAGGACAAAATTACAAACTGGAACCAAACCGATAACTAGCACTAGCTGAATACAACATATATAGAAGCACCAGCTATAGACACTGCTCACCTTACTCATATGAGTGCTCCCACTGAACTTACACTTTTCGAACAATGGAAGCACCCGCTATAGACCCTGCTCAGCTTACTCCCATGAAGTGCTCCCACTGAACTTACACTTTGTCCAGTTTGCAGTTGTGTCTTTTTCTGAGATTCCTCCTTCACCCTTGTTCTCTTCCCAGCCCCCAAAGCTGCTGCTATGAGGGAGAGCCCCCATTCTGCTCTTTTTTGGCATTTTTATTTCCTGCTTAAATGCTAATCGGAAGCACAAAGGCAGCTTGTAATGGCAGTTTTCAGGGCTTCAGAGGCTGTGAGGCCCACACAAAGTGGCCAGTGTGGACCAATTGTCTATGGGATATATTTATTTTTTTATATTTATAAAATAATTTTCTATCCCGCCTCTTCTGCTCCAAGCAGCCTGGGGCAGCTTACAACAATTAGAACACATAAAATGAATAAAACCAAAACAATACATTAAAAGAGAAGGCACCAAACAATCCCCCGCCCCCAACCTCCCATCCCACCCTACACCCCATCTCCCTCACCAAAAGCCAGGCGGAACAGCCAAGTTTTACACATACGGCAGACGGGAGATCCAGGACCATATGGGCCTCTGCTGGGAGGGAGCTCCATAGCTGAGAACACCCTCTCCATACAAGCGACCTTGAGAAGGACGCTCCCAGTGGACAGCAGAGGCCGCTCCAGAGCACGGGGAGCAAGGCGATTCCACAGGTATGTCAGGCCAAGCCCTTATAGGGCTTTATAGGTCAACACCAACACCTTGAATTGAGCCCAGAAGACTATAGGCAGCCAGTACAGAGCCCGGAGCACCGATGTAATGTGCTCACGGTGACCCTTCCCTGTAAGGAGATGGGCCGCTGCATTCTGCACTAGCTGCAGACTCTGGACCGTCACCATGGGTAACCCCACGTAGAGTGCATTGCAATAGTCCAATCTCAAGGTAATGAAAGTATGGATGATAGTGGCCAGGTCACTATCTGAAACATACGGCTGAAGCCATCGCACCAGATGTAATTGGTGGCAAAACACATTCCTCGCCACAGCCCCCACCTGAAGATGCAGGCAGAGCTGCGCATCAAGGAGCACACCCAGACTGCAAACCTGGGAAACCAGTAGAGGGTGAATCCCATCAGTGATGGGAGCCGCCACATCCACTGCCTTACCCACTGCAGTCACATCCGTCTTGTTAGAATTCAGCTTCATTCGGCTCGCCCTCATCCAGTCCCCAACAGCTGCCAGACATTGGGTAATACGGAGACTGCAGGTCTGGGTCGAATGAAAATGAGAGGTAGAGTTGGGTGTCATTAGCATATTGATGACAGCATATTGATCATCAGCATATTGATGACACCGCACCACATACTGTCTCACGACCTCGCCAAGCGGCTGCATATTGCATGTTGAACAGGAGCAGGGACAGGATGGAACCTTGCAGGACTCCACACGTGAGGTCTTGTGGAGATGAAAAACAGTCTCCGAGCACCACACGCTGAGTTCTCTAGGCTAGAAAGGACTGGAACCAATCAAGAATGATCCCACCCACTCCAGCTCGATCCTGCAAGCGAGTCACCAACATCTCATCGTCAACGGTATCAAAAGAAGCCGACAGATCTAACAAAATTAGCAAGGACAATCGACCCTGATCTAATTCACAGTGAAGGTCGTCGACCAAGGCCACAAGCGCAGTCTCAGTGCCATAACCCAGACAAAAGCCGGACTACGAGGGGCCCAGATAACCAGTGCAGTCTAGATGCCCCTACAGCTGCTGGGTCACAACCCGCTCAATAACCTTCCCTAAAAAGGGCAGGTTGGAGACTGGTCAATAACTGGCAAGGGAATCCATGTCAAGTGGTGGTTTTTTGAGCATAGCCGGTGGTCTCTCACATAGGGTTGCCACCTCTCCTGGTTTGACCCAGAGACTCCCAAAATGGGAATCTCCCAAAATGGGAATCTCCCAAAATGGGAGTCTCAGGGTAAAGCCTCAAGAAATGGCAACCCAGCTCGCACACTGCATGCAGCCTATGAATCTTGGCTGGTGTGGGCTGCCCAGGACTAGGAGTTCTGCAAAATCTGGCTTAATGCCTGCAGTGTTCATCATTGCATCATGTCCTCTATATTGTTTTGTTAAAGCCCAGCTAACAATCCACTGTCCTTTCAAACATTCACAGAACCAGGACAGGTTTTTTATAATCTGATATAGCTATAAAAGCATCCAAATCATGCTGTCAACAGGCCTAAGGAATAGCTGCAGTGTGTTTGTCCACCTAGGGTAAAAACAAATGTGTGGGTGGCGCAGTGGCTTCCAGGGGAAACTACAGCCGACACAGCCTGGGTCGGGGAGAGTGTCACGGGTTGGAGGGTCCAAACCCCCCACTTTACCGGGTTTGAGTGACTCAGTTTCCCTTGCACACAGTTCTCTTGAATCAGTTTCTCTCTCTGGCTAATTCAAGTATGCCACAATGAAACTCCTTTGTCACCCAAGGGCCCGATCCTTCCCGTTTACAGACTCTTTACTCTCTGGGTTCGCAAGAGCTTGAGGGCTCTTGTTGCTCACTTGTGTTCCAATGTTAGACACAGACACTTCTTCATAAAGATAAGAAGTAAGTTTATTGATTACATAAGCAAGATAGTTGATACAGAGTGGTTATTAGAAATCAAAGGTAAATATAACGCATTCCTGACCTATACTGGTTGAGTTCCTAAATTACGCATCTTACCCTACCAAGGTCCAGAAGTTCTGGTTTCTCTCAGCCCTTAAATGTAAGCGGCTGGGTTCTCGCTTTAGAGAGCAAAATCCTCCTCTCAGTTCATGTTTCTCCAGCCTAGCTGCTGGCAGGCAGGCTTTCACATGTAGATCAGCTCTCAAGATGGCTTTAGGATGGAAGAGCTTCAAGGTGACTCACTGGCCACTTTAAATAGTTTTCCCCTTCTTTGTCTCTGTTCTCACTTTTGGGGAATCGTGGGGTCGGTCACGTACCAAGCCAGGCAAACACAAAGGCCCATCTAAATGTCAACAGGGCTGTCTGGCAAGAGTCCTCAATACCCATCCTTTATCTCTCTTTGTATTTCCTGGAGCTTGTCACATGTTACAGCTGTGATATGGGTTTTGCAGTTCTCCATTGCAACATTACATACATGTGGAACCTTTTGTATTACACATTAACCAGACTTGTAGTCTATATGTGGGCGCGTGTTACACATGTGTGACCCTATGTTCCTCCATGACAGAGAGGCACCAAACAAATGTGGCTGTCCCACCGCCCCCCTGCCATTACAGACAGCCATGACTAGCCATGGTGCTCGGCCATGGTGGCCCCTGCCCTGTGGTGGGTATGGGAGGGCTGAACACACATGCTAGTTGGTTGGCCTGCATTCCCTGCATGAGTGGCCCTTAGCCCGGGCTGCGTCCATGGAGGACGCAGTCCTGGCTATCTGCCTACCCACCCTGGGGCAGTACGGGCTAACATCTGGCAGTACTTAAACAGATGTGCTAGTGGGTCCCTGGTCAAAGTGGGCCACCGTCATGTCTGTTTTTACTCCTAGATTAAAGTTTGCTTGGACAGCAAAGCAAATGTCAGGATGCTAGCCAGATTTTTTTCAGATTAAATGTAGCAATTCTACCCAAGCTTTACATAAACAAATGGGACATAGAGCAGAAGTCAGCCTTCACAAAGCTGTGACAGTAAAACCAGAACAAGCTTGAGCTACCAAATTTCCCTCCTTCTCCTCCTCCTTCTCGTAAAATAGTGATTTTGCTGGTCTTGGGGTCATTGCATGCAGAGTAAAGGTTTATCCAGGGAAAATGCTGCTTCTTTCTCCCTATTTATTAATAAATTGTTTCTAAATAGAGAACAGCATTTCCCGAGGTACTGGGATAACATTAAAATCAACTTAGGCTTTTCAGCTACAGTGCCATCATCTCATTAGAAGCCTGAGAGGTCAATAATTTTCTTTTTGTTCCCTCTAGGTTATATATTATGTGTATTTCCTGTTGTGGAGACTTAAAATAATGCACTCTAATGATGTTTGTTCAGCCAATTTACCTCAGTGTAAAGGAGAGCAGGATTAGGCCCTTTGAGTTTAAAAGGAGCTTTCCCTGACTAAGGATTGAATAAAACTTGAGTTAAGATTGGCACATTGTAACTGATCTCATGTTTCATTTAAGATGTTGCTCATTGTTTAGCTTCCTTGCTGTTGAAACTACGTTTGTAAGCTATTTGTAGGGTTGGGTGGGAAATTTTAAGGAGCTGGGGTGGGTTTTTAAAAGGACTTTTATATGCTTCTATGTGTTGTGTTGTGTTGTAAACTCCTCTGAGCCTTAGGGGAAGAGCTGGGTATACATTTGAATAAATCAATAAATAAATAAACAAACAAACAAACAAATAAATCAATAAATAATGCGTACAACTAAAAAGGGATCCTTATTGAGATGCTGCAAGAGGTAATCCATCATTCTAGATAACCTTGAATTTTATACATCCCTGGCCCCTTTAGTAATCCAATAACATACAGGACTATTACGCAAAACTTATCATAATGTCTAGTACTACCTATTATGATAGTTCGGTATACACAACTCCTTACATATGTCTAGCAACATTATCCTGCTGGAGTTCAAGTGCTCATCCCTTCTTTGACTCCGGCTTCCCTTCATGAAGGAAATCTAATGCTGATATATTACACCTTCAGAATAGATCAGTAGTAAAGAAGTTTGGGGAGAAATGGGTATTTGTAGATGTGACGATACCATGGGTGGCCACGCTTTAACCCGGGTGGCCACCTGTAGTGTCATCACATCTGATCCCGCCTGCCAGATGTTTCCCCAGACGGGATCAGGGCTGTCCCCGGACTGTGGCAGTCTTTAGCCCACGCCCAAACTGGGGTAGAGCAGGCCGTCATGCGTGATGGCCCGCTCTACCTGACTCTGGTCCAGGCTCGGAGCTGTTCCAGGTGGGCGTGGCAGGCTCATAGCTGCCTGTCAAGGAGGCAGGCAGGCCACGCTCAGGAGTGTGGGGGTGGGGCTGTGTGGACCACCCTCTCCCTGTTGGAAATACATTCCTTTGGTTGCATCCCCCCTAGGCACCTCATCCTGTTTGTTTGCTAGAAACAGCAGGAGTAGACAGACAGATCAGGGAACCCTTCCCCCATCCTATCTGTCCTACTCCTGTCAGGACCTGCTTGGTCAATCTCCTCCCCCAGGAGATTTCTCATCTCTTTGTGTCTCAGAGAGCTTCCTTCCTCCCTCTTGAACACACCTAGTCTTAGGACTTCGCATAGATGTAGGTCTTTCCTATCCTACATGTATTTCCTAATAAAGCTACTTAAGCTTAAGTATGCTTCCTGCCTGCTTATTGATGATTAGCTACTCACACTCCTCTGTAAACTCTGCATTGGGCAAATG
>QEPC01002141.1:2012969-2033863 GCA_003113815.1 Sphenodon punctatus | reverse complement strand
GGGAAGCGTGGTTCAAACAGACCCCATGTGGGGATTCACCGTGGCGAACATCTGGCGCCCCGCAAACAGACGTTCGAGACACGGTGACCACAGGTGGGTATTCACCGTGGTTCACCGTGATCTCGTAACGTCTGAAGACACCCTCTATGTCATACCCTGGAGAAAAATCTAACTGAATGGGTCCAGGAATCCAAAAGCATCGAGATGAGCCTGAAGCTACCGGGCAACCATTTGTTCAGTAACCTTCCCTAAAAAGGTGGACAATCGAGGTGCAGCATAGGGTTCAGAAGCACTCCTAAACTGTGAACCTGAGTAACTAGAGAGGGCCGAACCCCTCAATAACAGGGGCACCAGTTCCCCCTGTTTAATTCCCTAAAAAGGTAAATTTAAATGACTTACCAATTTCTGCCTTTTTACGAGCAAAGTCTTACTGTTGTATTTCCTTTTCCCCTTCCTAGGTCTGTGATTCATACCCCATGGAAGTGTATGTGCCAAAATCTGCCACTGCCCATATCATAGTGGGGAGCTCTAAATTCCGGAGCAGACGGCGTTTCCCGGCCCTTTCTTACTACTACAAGGATAATAATGTAAGTCTGGAGCTGCCATTTGGAGTCTTTTGTCCTTTTGGGCTGCAATCCTGAACCCACTGAAGTCAAATAGCAGCACCCCCATTGACATTAATGGGTGAGGACTGTACCCTGGGGCAGATTTTTACTTTTACGTTTTTCTTTCTTTTAAAAAAAAATAAAATAATAGTTAGATTCTAATGTTTTTTAATACAAAAATTGCAAAAGATGTTTTAAAAATAAAAGAAACAAACTCTTCCTCTGATACAGTCAGACATCTTCTTTTGCATTACATATTTGGGAATCAATCCTAAACACACAGCAACTTGATTCCCAAAGTGCTATAAAGGTGCAAGCCTCATTAATGTGACTGGGACATGCACTGGTGCATCACTTAGAGGATTGGAGTATTGCAAATATTCCCTTTTGAAATCAATCGGACGTGCTCATGAGTAAGAATGTTTAGGACTGGGTCCTTAATATACATGTTCCTCACTTATGTACTAAAGGCAAATAGTTCTCCGAATTTTGTTTGTGTCACCCCATTTTGCAATTTCAATATGACTCTGTGACCCTAGAAAGCCACAAAGATATGCAAAGCAAAGTACAATAGCATCATGATAGTGATTCCA
The DNA here is from genome assembly GCA_003113815.1 of Sphenodon punctatus. NCBI lineage: Eukaryota > Metazoa > Chordata > Lepidosauria > Sphenodontia > Sphenodontidae > Sphenodon > Sphenodon punctatus. Next base: position 2,032,665 of record QEPC01002141.1, on the reverse strand, counting down.
TCCACAGATGGTGTGACCCCATTTGGGGTCCTAACTCAATGTTTGTGTATCTCTGTACTAAGGTGATGGGTGATGCAATAATCCTGCAAAAAACCCTAAACCTACTCTCAGGAAGTAACTATTAATACTGTGAAATGTAGGACACTTTTTGAATAATAGGGCTCATTCACAAGAGTGTCTTCTTTTGCATTTTGTATTTCTTGCGGGAGAGAACAATTGTAATGTATCTCTTATCACAAATTTTGTCTTGGGGAGCAAAATAGAAATTAAGCTTAATATTTATGAAAATCGCAGGCCTAATATGCTCCAAAACAGTCTCTCAAGGGAGGTGGTGAAGTATCCATTGCTTCAGACAATTGCAGTTAGATTAGACCAGAGGTGGCCAAACTCTGGTTTGGGAGCCACATGGAGCTCTGGGACTGCTCAAGGGTGGTGCAGGTCCTGGGTCCCATGCTGCCTTTGTGGTCCTGTGTCTGACTTCATGCCACCCAAGTCTCAGCAGATGCGTTGCAGCTGTTCCTCGGAATCTCAGCAGCCAGGACTGCAGAGATTTGGCTCCAGCAGCCAACAACAAAACAGGAGAACTATGTATGTCTTGTGGTTCTTGGTCATCTGAAGATTTTGGTACATGGCTCCTGGGGTTGGGAACGTTGGCCTTCCCTAGACTAGGAAAGCACTTGAGAAATGAAACCATCATGAGGGATCAACTAATTGCCCTGCTAGGCCTTTTCCCTTTCTAATACTTATGAGCTATATTTTCAGATGCTCTCAGTGAAGATTTTCAAGTGTTCCATTTAAAAGTTCTAATTATATTTTCTTGTATAATGTATTTTAAAATTGTCAAAACACTTTAATTTCAAGTGTTAAAATAAAACTAGTAGACACTATGAAATTAACTGGCAGCAGATTTAAAACAAATTAAAGGAAGTACTTTGTTGCTCAAAGTATAATTAACCTGCGGAACCCATTGCCAGAGGATGCTGTGAAGTTGAATAATATAACTTGGTTTAAAAAAAAAAAAGATTAGTTAAGTTTTTACAGGATAGGCCCATAAATGGCTATTAGTCAAATTGGCCATGGCTGCCAGAGACTGGGATAAAATAGCAGGAAATGAATTGCTCCATTATGACCTGTTGAACTCTTCTTTGAAGCAATCACAGTTGGCCACTCTGGAGACAGGGGTTGTTTTCAGACAGACGGGTTGCCCCGGTGCTGGCCGCAACAGCCCACATCTCTCCTGGGTGGCCTGTCCGTCTGAAGGTGGCCCACCAGATGTTGAAGCAAGCAGGCTGTGCCCACTCAAGAGCATCCCCACTGGCAGTGCTCCTGGAACATCCTGAAGTGCCACTGGCAGAGTGGGCCAGTCATACCCGGGGCACCGGCCAGAAGTGGAGCTACTGTCCACCTGATGCGCAGACCCACACTGCAGCTCAGCTTTCAGTCGGCTATTACCCCAAGTAACACCATAGAGTTGCAGGTGCCAGAATAGAGTGTTGTGTGATTGCCTGCAACTCTATGGTCTGTGTGGGGGTGCCATGTGGACAGACCGCAGGCCGGGGAACCTGCTGGGTTTGTCTGAAGCGAATCCACATCCTGGGAGCGGGCAGATGTGGGGGTGGACCCCCAGAGCAGCTCCAGGGGCAGTCAGCCCTGCATCACATCTAAAAACACCCTGGGTACTGGGCTGGATGAACTGTTGGTCTTACCCAGTATGGTACTGCTTATCTCCTTACACTCAGTACCTAAAATAGAGATCAGATTTTGCACTAGTTCCAGGAACTCTATAGTGGCCAGATTTTCATACTTTCACACTGAGAAATGAGCTTTTTGGAAAACATGGCTCCATGCCACTGTAAGTCAATATCGCCTCCTTTCCCTCTGTGGCAGGCTCATGAATGTTGCTCCAGTACAAATGAATTTAATTTGATATTGAGGACACTTGCACTAGGGGGGTGAAGTTCACAGGGCTAGGGTTTTTGAGAGACAAACCAATATCCTGTAGGGTTATGGTATTTGTGTCTGACTCTAGAATGCATGTAACATTTGCATTCAGCCACCTCACGCAGGAAACCTGCACACTCTTAGACTGAGAAGGAAAGAACTAACTGTCTTGAGTGTGTCTGTTTCCAAACATTTTTGTTTCTTTTTTCTTTCATCGTATAATGGACAACCTAAGTACGCTCCAGAGGTCTTCAGAGTAAAGACTAAGTAAACTCTCATGGTCAGATCTTCCCCGCATGCAGTAAAGCCCTTGGGAGGTGCAATATTCTTTTCCAACAGTCATTCCAAATGACTCACAAACATGAAACACGTTTTTGTTTCTATTCAGGCTTCAATCTGCAGGAGCAGCCAGCCTCTCTCAGGCTTCAGTGCTCGGTGTCTCGAGGATGAACAGATGCTTAAGGCCATCAGAAAGGCAAATCCAGGAAGCAGTTTCCTATATGTTGTTGACACACGGCCTAAAGTGAGTGTGTTACATTCTGGCAATTTTCTCTTTTTTTTAAGCAAAACCGAGGCTGCAGTGTCAATTGGAACTGAGCCATTGATGTCGATGGCAGAGGACTGCACCCTGAGTCTGTTTTCTTCACCAAGAAACAAAAGCCTGTAATAGGGCTGCTACAAGGGGGCAGAGTCCAATTTCATACACACCCATATACATCTGTAACATGGATAGCAAAGTGAATTAAGATACTCTAGATTTCCCCTGAAAAGCTGTCGTTTTTCAAATAAAAGTAATTTATTGTCCCATCTTAATGCTCACTTGGTGGTTGATATACTGTATGAAAGATAAAGATAAAATATATTCAACACACATAACTCCTGTCTGAGGGTCTCAAAGCCCATTACAAAAATTAATTCATTGAGACATTTTGATTGCAGGACCTTCTTTGTAATTGGATTTTCTTCTCAGATTCTGCTACTGTCTCGCTGAAGACTTATTTAAGTCATCTTTTCCAGAGTGACAGATGAGTGGTTTTTTAGACATATGCTTAGGGGTGGGGTGGGCAACCCTCAGGTCCACTCCAGTGGCTGTAGTTTAAACTGAGCCCACTGCAAACCACAGTTTGCCCCCATGTGCCCCACGTCCCCAAGCCATAGAGCTGCGGGTGGATCGGTGGCCACTCTAGGCTGCCACCCGCAGCTCTATGGCCATTGCCAGGGCAACTTGACAGCCGCTGCAGCTCTGTTCCTGGCTGCCATCCTTTAGAGGGACCACTACTCTACCCCCGACTGGTGCTCCAGGTTCAGGCAGGTCGTGGTGTTCTGGGTTGTTCTGGAGCACCGCGAGTGGAGCTGGCCCAGAGCAGGGTGGCCCACCTCTACACGTACAGGTCATCTGTTAAGCTCGAGTGAGTGTCTTGACTCATACAACGAATACTCGCATGGGGAGGAGTGTCTAGTGTATAGAGTTAAGGAAGTAGTAGAAAATGGTCTGTTTTAGCTGTAGGGCCTTCAGTAGAAGGGAACAAGCCAACTCTAAATCAAGTATAATTCCTGTTTCCAGCTAGACCGTTTTTTCTTTGTTTACTCCTTTTTAAACTGACTTCAAGTGGGATTATTCCACATTTGGGGTGTGTGTGTGTGTGCTGCCGTGCAACACCCACCTCCACCCATTGCACACCCATCTCCACCCACGGAGCCCTCCGGAAAACTGGAGGAGGTTCCGTGGGTGGATGTCCGTGTAAATGGACACACACACACACAAAGCTTACTTGTACCCCAGAATCTCAGTGATGTCAATGAATGTTTTGCTTACATATGGATTAGAAATAGGTTATCTGCTTGTGTAACACTTAATGACATCAGGTCACAGGTATTGATGTATTCTGATGCAATCATTAAGTACTTCTTCATATTGGATAAGTAAGAACACGTGTGTGTGTGTGTGTGTGTGTGTGTGTAAGTTATGTTTACTATGGATTAAGGGCTGAGCAAGCTAACTCTACTGCTGTTTAGTAAAACAAAGTATTACAAATAAAAGAGGAAGAAATTAATATTGTCAGTGCTGGTGAGAATGCCAAGAAAATTTGGATCTTTGTCTAGAGTTAAATTTAGACTAGACCAGCACAGGGAAAAATGAAAGAGATTTACAACCTCAAGTTTAAGGAGCAGGGCATGGAATTTGATAGTCAATGTTTTAAAAGTGTTAGTAAATATTGTGGCAGCTGCAGAGTTTGGCAACTTCAGCACAGAAAACAAATTCATCTTGGAAAGAAACGAATAAATTTAGCTTTATGTTTATTTGTTTTATAGAAAGCTATTTTGACACAGGTTCTAACAAGTAAAGAAGTTACAGACCACTGTAGTAAAGTAATCTTTTTGCCATTGCAGAAAAAGAAGTTTACAGTATTTCAGATTTAAATTAATTAAGGGTTATATTTACTATTATCCAAAATGTTGTGGGTTTAAGTGATAATTTGGACAAACCTTTACAGATTTTTTTAGGAAAAGCATATCCCTACAGAAGACTACATCAGATAGTTTGTTAGCAAACATTCATGTTTAATTCAGGAGAGAGAGAGAGATTAGAAATCAACAGATTATTTATGTCCTATGCAGCTAATAGGACTTGCTAAGGACTCTGTTATAAAAGAAGACGCTGTCCATATACAATCTTTTATATCTTTATCTCACTTTGAAAGACTAAGAGATGGGCAGTTGATGTACTTCATGGAAAACTTTGTCTACATTTTTAAAAATGATGCACCACAATTTAAGACTCTGATCCTCAAAACACTGTGTTCATGCAGACTTCACTGAAGTGAATAAGGCTTTTGAATAAGACTGTACCTTGGGAACAGGAGTGTAAAGAGGTTTCCTCATCAGAGGGCTGGTGCAATGAAGAGGGTGCATGTATTGTTTTCCATTATTCATACTCCAATGTGTGGTACATCTCTGTATACTGTGAAGTATTTGTGATGTGGAATGCTTCATCTCCCATTGATAATCCACAACAGTGTTAAACAAAAGGAACATTGGCTGCTTCTAGACAATCATAAGGCTGGAGTAAACACCTCTAAGTCCAGATTTAAGTGCTTGTGTACACAGTTATTCTGGAGTACATAAATCTGGATTCTTCTTGTAATCCAGAGTTATACTTCCTAATTTTTGAGGAGTTATTTACTCTGGACTTAAATGAATCCAGAATATTGTTCATGTGGATGCTTATTCCCGAGGTGCGTCCTCCCCTCTGGCATTGAAAACTGCTTATTCCAGATTAGTGCTTATTCCAGAATAGTTTGATTGTGTAAAAAATTATCCCTGAATAACAACTCCTGAATGAGAACTCTTGATTTACAGCTAATTTGGACTAACTTTGATTGTGTAGACACACTGTTAGAATGAAGTCTTAGAAAATATAAAGAAATATAATATAGAAGAAATATAGACTGTTTTGGAGGATCACACTGAAAAGTTCTTAAGGTATCATAACAAAAACGTTTTAGATCTTTTATTAAAACAGTCTATGAATTGTATGTGTAAACAGATCTTCTAAAAACATCCTAAAGCATTATGTTGGAGGACATGGGGATCTGCTATAATGGCTGCAGAGTTCTTGTTAATTTCAGTTCTCTGGTTAATTTCAGTTCCTCAGCATTGCAGGTCTGCAGCAGAGCTCTTGTTAATTTTGGTTCCTGCTGCAGAGCATTTGTTAATTTCAAGTTTCTCCCTGCCCAGCACTTGTTAATTTCAGTTGCTCAGCCTGTGGGGTCCCCTGCAGAGCCCTTCTTAATTTCAGTTCTCCCCACCCCCCACGCCCCAGTTCTTGTTAATTTCAGTTCCTCATTCCCACTGGCACTCTCCTGGCTCTAGTAAAGGGCTCTGCAGCCCATTTTAAATGTTTATACAACCAAAGCAATTGCTGTGAAATGTTTCCAAATTGAAACATTTCTGTAAAACAGGGGGAAAGGTGGTTTAAAAAACCGACCTTAAACAAGGAAGCGGTTTAAGGAAGTGGTTTTTAAAAAAAAATGTTTTAAGTGTTTACATGATCACATTAAAAAACATCCTAGATCAGACTAAGATGTTTGAAATGATCATCTAAAACGAATCCTGCACAAGCTCCTAGTCTTCACCTATAAAGCTCTTCACAACCTTGCTCCCCCCTACCTCTCTGCACTTATCGCCCTCCATACTCCAGCCCATGCACTTCGCTCCTCCTCTGTCCCTTCTCTCACCCTTCCACGCCTTCCCTGCTCCCCTAAGCGCCTTCGTCCCTTCTCACTTGCTGCCCCCCATGCCTGGAACTCCCTCCCTGTCCACATCCGCCTTGCCCCCTCCCTTCATACCTTCAAATCTCTCCTTAAAACTCACCTCTTTCGCTCTGCTCTGTCTGACTCTTTATCCTGCTGAGCCACTATTCCTATACCTACGATCGGTTTACCCTTATCCTTGCAACATGGACCTGCCTGCTGTCATTCTCATCGTAACCAAGCCAAGTACGTGCACTTGAGACCTCGCATCTTCATGAATGTTAGACCCCTTGTCTCTCCCTCTGTTCCCCTTCCTATGTCTCTCCCCCAGCTCCTGTCTCTCAGATTGTAAGCCCTAGGGGCAGGGACCGTGTCTATTTTATTACTTTGTAAAGTGCCAGGTACACTGCTGGTGCTATATAAATGTTTGTTAATAATAATAATAATAATAATAATAATAATAATTAATAATAACCATAAAGATAGAAAAGGACTAATTCTGGTCACACCTGGGGGAAAAAACCCAGGAGATATTTGTGAATTAAAACCCAGTATCCTTTTTATTCTTGTTTATACATCTAAAATCAAAAGTGTACAAATGATAGCATGGCTTCTTCCTGGCATAATACATTCTTGGCACGCAAGCATTCAAAAGTTCCTGGAGCACATTTTGGTCTTGGTTTCCCAGTCTAGTGTGTACATCTGGGGAGAGAGGTATGTGTTGAGGATCAGGTTGGAGACCTGTTTCTGTATGCATAGAGAATATTGTCTGAGACTTAGGGTATTTTCAGACGTTACGAGATCACGCTCAACCACAGTGAACCACGCTCAATCCCGCGGCAGGGCCAAAGCGCCCTGAGCGGCCGCCAGATGTTCACCATGGTCAATACCCACATGGGGTCAATTTCAGCCATGCTTCTGGGGCTCCCTGCTGGACAATCTCCGAAAGCATGGTCAAAGAGATTCCCACCGGGAAACAACAAAAAGTAATGTCTGGACGGCAATCACCGGCCGGGTGTCCGTAACGTCTGAAATCACCCTTAGGATGTACCAGCCCCTAGCCAAAACTAACATTGCAGGGCCATCAGTGCAACTTATTTCAGCTTGGTCAGCGCTAAGACAAAGGACTGTTCCTGTTTTAGTCTTAGGCCCTTTCTAAACAGTGTATATTAATTATGCCCTGCAGCCAAGTATCCACGTTCACCACATTTCTTTCTCACTCTCAGTGGGAAAAAACACAGGAAACCCGAGTCCCCGCCTATAACAGGAATTCAAGAAACTATAAATACCTGAACATCCCCATCAGAAAATAGTCATGTGTTTGTGTGTACTTTTATACTTAGATTTGAATGGCTTCCTGATAAACCTGTGGAGAAGCAGTCCTAGGTTTGGCTCCACAAACAGCCAATCTTATGTTTGGGCCCCCATGTGACCGGGAGAAAGGGGTGGGGGGTGTTCCCCGCTGACAGTTGGCTCACCCCTCCCCTTCTCACCCTCCCAGTGATTCAGTGTGAGCAGAGGTTCCCTGCTTCCTGCCGTACAGCTGACCGGTAGGGAGCAGGGAACTGGTCCTGGCCAGGGTTGGGAGGGCTCTGCCGACAACACTCTTGACTTGGGGAAGAAGCAGGTCTTCTGTCAGCAGCACTGTGGGTGTAGCCACAGATTATACAGCATGTGTGTATTCCTGCTGTGAGATTCAACACATATTGCTATATACCCCTTTGCTACAGCACAGGTAACTTGTGGAAACACCCATGCTCTCAGCCCTTTTAACATTCCCCCTGCAGATAATTCCTTTCCCAGCTGGGTGACTTCCAGTTAATAGCACTGAATTCATGTGTGTGTGTTTTTAAAAAAGATCTTCCTTCCTGTTAGGAAGATCCATACTAGAGATCCAGTTCTCAGAAGTAGAGCTTAGGTATTACAGTGCTGAGTGCTATAGAACATAAGAGTGTAGATCAGAACAATCTAACCCAGTCTTAAGCTGTTTTTACATGGATGCTCCCCTCCCCCCCTGATCTGTGTATATATGGCTGGCAGTGGGTGGGGGGATGGGTATACGCTCGGTGTTTGCCCATGTGAACACTGAGCGGGATGGGTGGGGGTGGGGTGTGTGCTCCTATCCATATGAGCCTTCAGCAGATGAGACGATGCCCATCCAGATTAAACAGAGAGAAGGTGATAGCTAACAGGAAGTATTACAGGTTTGTTCTCTCTAAGAAAAAGAAGGAATATTGCTGGCAAAATTGGGACAACTTATTGCAAGCAGCAAACCAAAGAGACTCGAGGAAATTTTGGCAACTTATTTAAAAAGCCAGACTTGGACGGGGGCAGTCTGGGGATCTGATGATTACCGTGTCTATCTGGGAACAACATTTTAAATTATTGTTTGGTTGCTCCTCAGATCTGTTTTGAGCTTTCCTTTCACCCCTTGAACGAGCTGGAAGGATGGCCGCCAGTTGAGAGCTCAGAAATATTGAGTTTGATAGCCCAACTGAGATGTGGGAAGACATCTGGATGTGATTTTATATCAGTTGAAATGCTCAAAAGCAACCCACCGTGGTGGGCTAATGTACTAAGGTGCTAACCTTTGTTCACATTTATCAATGAAACAGCTGAATTTCCAGGACAATGGCTTAATAGCCTGATAATCCCTATATTTAAGAAAGGTGACCTGGCCTTACCAGTCAACTATAGGTCGATCAGTTTATTCAGCATCGTTGGAAATGTATGCCAAGCTCTTATTGCATAGATTCCAGGCTTGGCTTGATGAAAATCAAATTATAGAACCTGAACAAGCTGTTTTCCGTTCGGACCGTGCCTTTATTTTAAAACACCTATGTAAAAAAAAAATGTCAGAAACATTTGTCTGTCTACTTATGTTTTGTAGACCGGAAACAAGCTTTCGATACCGTTAGCAGAGGCAGATTATGGTATAAGTTGAGTCGGACTGCTATCGATTTACACCTCTTATATTTAATTGTTAAAATCCATAAAAATAACACGTTGCAAGTTTGTTATTCTGTTAATCAAGATCTAACCAGAAAAATTCTGGTTTTTCAAGGAGTGCGTCAGGGTTGTATTCTTACCCCTGCTCTTTTCAACTTTTACATAAACAATATAGTCCCCTTTCTTGCATCTCCTGAGTTTCATCCTTCCAGGCTCGGAGAAGCCACACCCATCTCCACCCACAGAGCCCTCCGGAAAACCAGAGGAGGCTCGGTGGATGGATGTCTGTGTAAATGGACACACGCACACACGCACCCTCCTCCACCCACTGCAGCTAAACACCCATCTCCCCACCCCACCCACCTCCATCTGTGTAAAAAGGGCCGTAGGTTGTTTTCAGATGTGACAGTGGCCCACTTTGCCATGATATTCCCCGCTTTGGCATGGGGACCACCATCATGTTTGAAAGCATCCGCATCCTGAGCACCAGATGTTGGCATGGGATAGAGCTCAACCGTGGTGGCGGCTAACCCAGCCTGCCACTCAGGAAAATCCCCAAGTCCCAGCCCAGGCTTGCCGCCACCACGGATGGGATTCGGCTGCTGGACCTGGAGTAAAGCGGGCGTTCACATCTGAAAGCCTGCTTCACTTACAGCGGTTTGGAGTGGCAGGGGGGCCTGGTGCCATGGCAGCTGCCATGGCTGCCTGTCAGCCGGGGAGTGGGGGGCAGGTCGCTGCACGCAGTACGGGGGCGTGTGGACACACGTCCCTGTGTCTCCCTGGCCCGGCCCCCACCATGTTTGTTTGGCAGCCGGGCTGATTTCCGGCTGGAGTGATGGCGAGATCGTGGTGGTGGTGGTAGCCGTCACGTTTTGAAAGCACCCTTAGTCTGTGTTTTCTAAATTAAACTTCAAAGTTGCAGAGAGAGCTGAGCATAGAGAGAGAGTGTCTAGTCATCAACAATACGACCATAGCTCAGTTGAGAAAACTTGGGCAGATAAATATTGAGACCCAGTTCTGCAGACACTTACGCACGGGTAGTCTGAAGTCATCAGGATTTCTTGTATGTGTTATATCCAGGTCAAGGCTTAAAAAACTTTCCAAAGCCAGCAGCCATCATATTAAATCTTACTTCCACAACTGCTTGATCAGTGCACTTCCAGTGAATCATGTTGATTCTCTTTGTAGGATCAAGAACCCTCCGCCTTAGGGAAAGAGCAGGGTAGAAATTTAAATAAATAAATTACCACAATGTGATTTTTAACCTAATCAAAATTTGGGGGGGCACTCTTCCACTCACTTAAGCCAATGGCAGATTTGTGATTGTGCCCTTATTCAATTATTTTATATCTGATCCAGGTGACTGATTCTGGTGTTGCTTGCTTTTCCAAGCTTGGGGGCATGAGGGGGAGAAGGATCTTTATTAACTCTCTGGCACTTCTGGCAAAGAGATGGAGACAAAGTAGTTCTTATTGTTGGACCAACTTCTGCCAAAGTAACACTGCCCATGAAAAGCTCATCATTTGGGAAAGAATCAGTATATTTTCAATCCTTTTGAAGCAGTGGAATGATAGATCGGACACTGCCACCTTCTGGATATATTCTGCAACTAAAGACAGTGTTTCAAAATGAAATTGATAACAATGGGTGATTTCAGATGAGACGAGGCAGCATTCGCCCCATCCCAGAATCACCCTTCTGATTCCCTGCTGGAATCAGCCCGTCACATCCAACAGATGTGCCTGCTGATCCTGGCGGGAAATCGGGGAGGGGGCGGGGCCGCGCGGCGCAATGTGCGGCCACACGGCCCTGCCCCCCCCCATGCTCCCACGCCGCCCACCCTCTGGGGAGACGGACGGGCGCTGCAGCCAATGCGGCCGCAGCACCCGCCTGAATTGACCACGGCCTGGAATCCCTCTGGGGATTCTGGGCCATGGTTGCCGTCCAGATGAGACGGGCCCTTTCATCGTGGCGGGGAATTCCATTCACCACGTGATCTGCGCCGGCCCCGCCGGTTCAACCGATCGCGTGGTGAATCTGATTCACCGTTGTGATTGACCGTGGTAAACATCTGGGGGGGAACTTTTGGTTCCCCAACAGACGTTACGGGACCATTCCCCACCACAGGGTATTGACTGTGGTTGAGCGTGATCTCGTAACATCTGAAAATACCCAATATTTGGCAATATATATGACAGATAATTGCTTTCCCTGGAAGTGTTGCAGTAAAGTCCTTTAAAAGTGTGTGTTCGTGGCATATGCCATTAACCCTGCTGTGATTTTGAGACCTGTAGTGGCAGAGGCTCTGCCACTACAGGTCTCAAAGTCACAGCAGGGTTAACTGCCGCAGAGATGAGAGCCATAATAACACAATATACTATGCTCTGATGTAAGTGTATAAAGGTTCACAGTTCCAGTCTGTTTGAACTGTTTTTGTTGCACGTGAAAATAGTTTTAGTTTTCACTGCTGACACTGTGATGAGCTCTCAGCCTTAGGTTTGTTTAATAACCTAAACAAATTATGTTTCTATAGGGTTTGAGAATATTTCCCATATTGGTTGCACATTTGGCATTTTAGAAAGAACCTTAATCCTGTTTTTATATAAATTGCCATGAATGGTTAGGATGATCTATCCCATACACCACCAGCAAGTCAAGTAACAGGGTGCAGAGGAGATGGTTTTTAGGAAGGAAAAATCTGGAGAGAACTGGGTGGAAGAAAGAGAATAGGGTAACTTAGGCCCTTTTAAAACAGACCAGCATGGAGTCGTGGTGCATGAGGGATGGGTGGAGGTGGCAGCGTGTGTGTGGCATGTGTGCGGCCCATCACATGGACGCACACCCATCTCCATCAATCTCCACTCACCCCCACCAGCGATCACACGGATGCCCCCTCCCCTCCCTTGCTCACCCAGTTGCCCACTTGGGCGAGGGGGGGAGGGCGTCTTGTGTGAAAAGGTCTATATTCAAGCCAAGTCGAACCATATTGGGAATAGCACAGTATAGCTGTAGACTTTGATGACCTTTTGCTATTTATTTATTTTAATTTCTCCCTTTTAAGAAGGCTCAGGGAGGCTTTGAGAAAGGGGTGGACGGAGGGTTTGGGTTGGAGTAGCATCTGAAAGATGCATATTTTAATTTTAGTTTTGACATTTTAATATTCATTTTAGAAATTATGAGGGACTGAGAAAAAGGTGTCTTCAGCCTATGGGGCAGAGTTAAGGGTATATAAAATATAACATTAACTTTGTCATGTCCTGGCTTTAAAATGCTTAGCTGTATAGTTGTAACATTTGTTTACAACTACTGTTCAAACACATAACAAAAAGATGTTCCTTACCCAAAGAAGCTTGTAATCTCATTATAAAATAACTCCCCCCTCCCCCCCTGAACAATAGGCAGTTACAGATGGATAGGTGGGGCAAACCATGACACACACAGAACAACCACAACAGGAGGAGTAATCTGGAGGAAATGCTGGAAGGTAACACTTTCATTCATAGAAAGTATAAAGAAAGGGACTGATCCTTCTGTCATTAGCACTAGGGTAAGTGACAAACAGATGGGGAAATGAGGCAACAGGTTTTACCAGAGGTAATGCTAAACCCTTGCAAATCCATCCCATTCTGAAATCAGTGACATCATTCTGGGTGCAGCCAGACCGTGGCCAGGGAAACCTGCTGGGTCCATCTAAAGCGGACCCAGGTGGGCCTGGGAGCAGGTGGGCGTGCACCCCCGGAGCAGCTCCAGGGGTGGGCCCGCATCCATCTAAAAACACCCAATATGTCTATTTCCAGCATCAGAATGCAAAAAACAAGGGCTAGCCCTTGAAGCATACCAATCAAAACACAATTTACAAGGAGCCAAAATCAGAACCAATAAGGGAAATGACGAAAGTTGTGTAATGAACTTGTAATTGTATACAAGTTGGAAGTAGTAAACATAAGCAGCATGTAAGGAACATTACTTGGTGTGTGACTGCACCTGCCTAGGAAGAATTGCTGGAGTTTGCCGCGCATCTTTCCCCCCTTCTCCCCGCCGTTTTTGCCTCCTCCTCCCCTGACTCTGCTGTCTCTGCTCTCAACGCTTCTCTCTCCTCGACCCTTGACTCTCTTGCCCCCCCCTCTGCTCGCCCCGTCCGCCCCCTCGACCCCCGCCCCTGGCTTACCCCTGCCATCCGCTACCTCCGCTCCTGCGCCCGGGCTGCCGAACGCCTCTGGCGCAAATCCCGCTCCCTCCCTGACTTCCTCCATTACAAATTCTCCCTCTCCTCCCTCTCCTCGGCTATCTCCCTAGCTAGGCAGCGCTATTATGCCTCTAGGATCGAATCTTTCTCCCGCGACCCTCGCCGCCTTTTCTCTACTTTCGACTCCCTTCTCAAACCCCCCTGCCCTCCCCCGCCCTCTTCCCTTGCTGCTCGGGATCTTGCGTCGTTCTTCACCTCCAAGATTGACAAGATCCGTCGGGATATTGCCTCCCTCCACCCCCCGCCCCCCTCCCTCCTCGCATCCTTCCCTCCTGCCTCTCTCCAGGAAATCTCTGCTCTTCTCTCTTCATCCAACCCCTCCACCTGCCCCCTTGACCCGATCCCCTCCCGCCTCCTGACCTCTATTGCTCCCACTGTCGCTCCCCCCCTTCTGCATGTTGTCAATCTCTCCCTTTCCACAGGCTCCTTCCCCTCTGCCTTCAAACATGCCACTGTCTCCCCCATCCTCAAAAAGCCTACCCTGGACCCTTTCGATCCCTCTAGTTACCGGCCGGTCTCCCTCCTTCCCTTTGCTTCGAAGCTCCTGGAACGTGTCGTCTACTCCCGCTGCCTGAACCTCCTCTCTGCCAACTCCTCCCTCGACCCTCTCCAGTCCGGCTTCCGCCCCCTCCACTCTACTGAAACTGCCCTGGCCAAGATCACCAATGATCTACTTGTCGCTAAATCGAAGCGCCACTACTCCGTTCTTGTCCTCCTTGACCTCTCTGCTGCCTTTGACACTGTCGACCACTCGCTCCTCTTGGACTCGCTTTACTCTTTGGGCTTCCGTGGCTCTGTCTTTGACTGGTTCTCCTCCTACCTCTCTGACCGCTCCTTTAATGTCTCCCTCCCCGAGTCGACCTCCCCCTCCCTTCCCCTCTCGGTTGGGGTTCCCCAAGGTTCTGTCCTTGGCCCTCTCCTCTTCTCTATCTACACCCGGTCCCTTGGTGAAATTATTGCCTCCCACGGGTTCCAATACCATCTCTATGCTGATGACACCCAACTCTATCTCTCTACCCCCTCTCTCTCCTCCTCTGTCCGCTCACGCCTCGTCGACTGCCTCTCTGATATCTCCGCCTGGATGTCCCGACGCCAACTCAAACTGAACATGGCCAAGACTGAACTCCTCATTTTTCCTCCATCCCCCTCCTCTCCCTCTGACCTGACCGTCTGCATTGATGGGGTCACCATCCGTCCTGTTCTCCGTGCCCGCAGCTTGGGCTTCATTTTTGACACGCACCTCTCCTTTAAACCTTACATTGACTCTGTGGCCAAATCCTGCCGATTCGCTCTCCTCAACATTGCCCGCATTCGCCCCTTTCTATCTGTCTCCTCGGCCAAAATCCTTGTTCATGCCATGGTTATCTCTCGCCTCGACTACTGCAACCTCCTCCTTGCTGGCCTCCCTCGCTCCCACCTGTCCCCCCTTGTGGCGATCCAAAACTCTGCCGCCAAGGTCATTCACTCTGCCCGTCGCTTCGACCATGTGACGCCTCTCCTCCTCTCCCTTCACTGGCTCCCCCTTCCGGAACGTATCCTGTTCAAACTCCTGGTTTTCACGTTCAAATCGCTCCATGACCAAGCTCCCCCTTACCTCTCGGACCTAATCGCCCTACGCGCTCCTGCGCGCGCTCTCCGCTCTTCCGCTGTCCCCTCCCTCGCTCTCCCTCGCTTCTCCTGCTCGCCCAACCGCCTTCGTCCCTTCTCCCTCGCTGCCCCGCATGCCTGGAACTCCCTCCCTGCCGACGTCCGCCTCGCCTCCTCCCTCCGCTCCTTCAAATCCCTCCTCAAGACCCACCTTTTCCATGCTGCCTTTCCCAATGCCCTCTAGTCTTTCCCCTTGCTCTTACTGTCGGCCCTCCTCTGCTGACTGCTGCTACCGACCACCTTGTAACCAAGCCAAGTACACGCGCCTGAGACTTCGCATCCGCCTGAATGTTTGTTTGTCTTCTCCCATGTCTCTCCCGCTGTCCCCTCTCCTTGTCTCCCCCTCCTTGTCTTTTAGATTGTAAGCCACAGGTAGGGACCGCAGCTGATTATGTGTTCTGTACAGCGCCAGGTTGTTACTGGCGCTTTATAAATGTTTAATAATAATAATAATAATAATAAATACTGAACAGTGGCAATTGCCGAATGGGAACTAGCGAAAATAGCAAAAAAGCTAGTAAGTTTCCTCATTGTGCAGTACAGGCAAATGGCCTATTTCTGTGACAGAAACAACATTTGCTGTGATTGCTTGATTTTAGACTGTGCCTGTTGTTGTTGTTGAAGGAGTGATTGACTCCAGGTCTTTTCTAATCTCACCCCCCCCCCCCCCTCCTTCATCTCCTCCCCCCCCCCCCCCCCCCTCCCTATTTTTGAGGGGCAAACACTAAAGGTTGCCAGAATCTTTTTAAAAAACTTAGATATTTAGAACGCTTAAGAAAAATAGAAGCATTCAGGTTCAGGCTTTTAGTTTATTTAAGTATATTTATTGAACAGCTTTTTCTGTTCTTCATTGCTGTAGACAGCGAGTTAACTTTTGTCATAACCTGCTAACTGCTCTCTATCTTGTTTTACTTTTGCAGCTCAATGCAATGGCAAATAGAGCAGCAGGAAAGGGGTATGAGAATGAAGACAATTACTCCAACATAAAGTTTCAGTTCATAGGAATTGAGAATATCCATGTCATGAGGAGCAGCTTGCAAAGAATGCTAGAAGGTAAAACTCTTTTTTGTACAGATCCGTGGAAAGATGGGGCTGATTCTTCTCTCACTTATTCTGGAGTAAGGCAGGAGACAGGGTGATGCTTCTCAAGGTAATGCTATTTCCCTCTTGCGAAGCTAGTGTAAGAGAACTGGACTGGTAGGTATCGTACACTACATACCTCTAGGTACTAAAGAATCTTATGCTCCTTAGAACCAATTAACAACCTAATTTGGGATGATGATAAGGCAGCTGAGGGTTCTTTAAAATCTATTAATCTATTCTGTTCCCATCTACCCTGTTCCCATTTACAGTTGTGTGCCATCATCTTCTTGCCTCGTTGGTCTTTTTAAATGGTCTTGCCTCATCTGTGCACACACAAACATAATTGATTTCAAAGGGAATGGGGTTGGAAGGTACAATAATATTAAAATGCACGGAATGCTTGTTATAAAACCACCAGCGTGTGATTAATTGCTGCAGTCCAAGCCACAATGTAAATGTTTGGTTTTTTATTCATATCCCACATATTTGCTCGGAAATGACACACACAAAATGTCTGCTGAACATGAAACACTGGCATTTTTCAGAGAACATATACATCGTTTTAAAAGCAAACTATGAGTCTAATGAAAACCTTGCAAAGGATTTCGACTACATGTTGACTACATATAAGGCAATTTTAAAGAGAGCAGTGTGAAGCAGAAGATATGTGGACCTAATCTTTCGATTATTCCTTTAAAATAAAGAAGGAAAAATTAAGAATTTTATAACTATAAGATTGGAAGATTTCATGCCCCCTCCCTTCCCTTTTCACAGGTCCCCTGGGGTGAGGCAGAGCAGGAGTGGACCAGGCACTACCTGTTCTGGGTCAGCTCCACTTGCGGTGTTCCAGCCGCCCAAACTCAGAGCAACGGCTGGAGGCGGAGCAGTGGTCTGTCTACTCGCACATGGCCCGCTACAGCTCTGCTAGGCTGGGGGCTTCCCTGGCAACAGCCATAGAGCTGCAGACGGCAGCCTAGAGCATCTGGCAACCCGCCTGCAGCTCTATGGTGCGGAGCAGGGGGTGCCGCACAGGCAGACTGTGGTTCGTAGTGGTGGCCGCCTTTGTGCAAACCCACCACAGCTGGAGCAGACCCAGGGGTGTCCCCCCACCCGAGCAGACCTCCATCTAAAACCACCTTGTATGTGGGGGTGGTGAAGAGCCTCAACTACCACAGTTAAGAGGATGAGGTGGGGGGGGGGGGTGGCAAAGTTTGTAAGCTTGAGAACCACTGCTTTACCAGACCCTGCCAGTGATTGGATGCGGCAGCACAATCCTCGGCGCCAGATAATTCCCTTCTGGGGTTGAGGCTGCTGCTGTTGTGAAGGGATGGGTGCTGCTGCTGTCACCCATCAGCTGGTCAGCAGTAAAAGAGTTTTGTCACTAAACAGCTGGCTGGAGACCGCAGCATTGCCCGTCATCAACCCTGTCTTTCATTAAACTTTGAATCCAGCCCTGAGCAAGTACTGGCAAAGAAGTAGGGCTGCCACCTTTTGCAATGTTACCCTGACCCTGAGCCTCCCATAGGCCAAAATGGGAATCTCAGGGTCAAATTGCAAAAGGCAGCAACCCGACAAGAGGAGGAGTGGGAGCCGGGAGTGATGGAATCATGGGGGCTGGCAGGTAGCTCTATTGGTTCCTATGAATACCCTCAAGGTTAAGCAGTGGCACTTTGGATACTGGCTTGAGCCTGACACCTCTTTTTATTACAAATGAAGCACTGGGGAAATAAGGCTGATCTCTAGGTGGCTGAGTCTGCATAAGAGAACAGGGCCCTAAGTGGCTGTGCTTAAGGCCAGCTCTGCCTTGCATCCTCCTCCTTGTGAAATCATTGTGGACACTTTCTAGTTAAGAGCTTTTTGCTTTCGTCCATTCCTGCTGACGAACCAATATGAAGGTGCAAATATGTGCCTCCTGGTAACTGAATCCAGAATTAAATGAATTGAGCATTAAACCACATGTCAGTTAGTCAGCATATGCTTCTAATTTAGAACAGAGTGGACTTTGCTCCGTTAAATGGTGAGTAAATATTGATTTTGATTTGGTGGCAGGAATGAGTGAAGCGTGTATTTCAGTTTCACCCTCGGTTTTTGTAAATACAGATAGCAGCGTCCGTATAAATTCAGCTACTAACTGCTTATGCTCCCATCTGCCTAGGAACATTAATCGTTTGAAAGGCTGGTAGCAGCACTGTCACTTAGACATTTTTTTTTAACACCCTTTCAAAAATGAGTTCCAAAATAAACTTCTGTGAAATCCCCTCAGGACAAAAGACTATTGTATTTTTTGCACCACACATCAGATTAACTAAAAAGTCAAAGAAGAAACTTCAGAGCTGATGTAAGCACAAAACTATATTAACTTCTACTGCCTCTGAATTGAGCACACAGGCTTTTAAAAGACTATAGAAATATAATAGCCACTAATGCCTAACTGTTAGTATAGAGTCATGAAATGTCTTGTCCCTAGACCTATCAGATGTCCCTCATTTTAAGGAAGTGACCCATATTTCGGAACCCCATAGCTCCATAGTGCCTCTTATTTTTTAAATATTGACTTGGCAACCCTGCCTAGCACGGACACATGGCGTTTCTCTTTCTACTGTACTCTGGAGGTTATATTCACATAAAAGAACCCTTACTCAGGGCCGGCCTTAGCATTTGCCAGGCACTGGGCAAAACCAAACGGCGGCCCCTCCCATGGCCCCACTCACTTTAACATTTGGCAGTTAAGGTGCAGTCGCACCATAGGTTTGTACTGAGGCATAACAATATTTTCCGTTTTATTCTCTATTCCGTTTTATTCTCTACAGTAGACAGAGAGACGCCATGTGTGCGTGGTAGGTGTGTGTGTGTATGTATCTATCTTCAATCTTTAGATCAATCAATAGATAGATCGATAGATAGATATAGATATATAGGTAGATATATAATTTAAAAATAAAATGACATCAGTACAATTGATGGTGAAACCTGAGAACTGATGAGTCACCATGGATTTCGTAAAGGGATGTCATGCCTCACCTATTAGAATTTTTTGAGGGTGTAAATAAGTATGTGGATAGGGGTGAGCCAGTCAATATACTGTGTCTGGATTTTCAGAAAACGTTTCATAAGATCCCTCATGAGAGACTCTTGAGGAAATTAAAATGTCATGGGATAAGAGCAGGTGCGGTTCCATCCTGCAGGGCGTTATGGGCGTTGCCCCCCAAAGCCCAGCAGGGGACCGCTGCGGCTTTAGTTTTTGTTTTTTTAAAAACCGCGCTGCCGTTTCTGACAGCTACAGCAGCCTCTGAGCTGCTGCCGAGGCTGCTGTAGCTGTCACTGAACCTGTTCTCCCTTCGGGGACCCACCCAGTCCACTGGGAGAGGGAGTGGGTCCCCGAAGGGACAAAAAGGTTCAGCAGCTCAGCCGCCCGAAGCGTTTTCCTATAGGAAAACGCGATTGCGGCGGCTGAGCTCCTCTGTCCACAGCACGTATGGGACGTGCTGTGGAGGGAGGGGCTGAGCCTTCCATTGCGCTCAATGGGCGCAATGGAAGATCTCGCCAGGGCGGTCGGGCTGACAGCCCTGGCGAGATA
>QEPC01002141.1:1960926-2011130 GCA_003113815.1 Sphenodon punctatus | reverse complement strand
GGAGGGGGAGGACAGGGAGGCTTGAGGAGGGAGTCAAAGGTAGAGAACAGGCGGCGAGGGTCCCGAGAACAGGACTCAATGCGGGAGGCATAGAAGTGTTGTCTAGCAAGGGAGATAGCAGAAGTAAGGGTGGAGAGACAGAATTTGAAGTGAAGGAAGTCAGCGTGAGAATGGGATTTGCGCCATGAGTGGTATGGAACACATTAATAGGGAATGGTTATTTACCTTCTCAAATAGTACTAGAACTAGGGGACAACCCATGAAACTAACAAGTAGCAGAGTTAAAACAAATAAAGTGTTTTTTCACTCAACGCACAATTAAGTTGTGGAATTTGTTGCTGGAAGAGGTTGTCAAGGCCAGTACTATAGCTGGGTTTAAAACAGTTGGACAAGTTTCTGGAGGATAGGTCAGTTAGCAGCTATTAGCTGGATAGGTTTGGGGAATGTAACCTCTGACTATTGGGAACTGGGAGTGAACAACAAGGAACGAATTGCCCCATCGTGACCTGTAGAGTACTACTTTCAAGTGACTGAGATTAGCCACTGTCAGAGACAGGTGCTGGTCTTCATGGACCATTGGTCTGACCCAGTATAGCACTACTTATGTTCTTACATATTGAGCCACAAAACTTAACTGGTATAATATTCAGCAAGGTTTTTACAAACTGTGGGTAACTTGAGATGCATTTTGCAACAACTTCAAATGAAAACTCTCCTGCAGGACCCTAAAGACCATTGTGTTAGGAGCCCTGTCATCGCTGCTCTGGAGAATCAGGGTGGGGACTCCAGTGGAGGGCATCCTGTGGGACCCTTGGAAGTGCAGGAAAGTGCAGGGCCTGTGGTCTTGACCTTATCTGGAGAGTAAGCTACCCCAGTTTAGTTTATGAGATGTGTGCGTAAACCTATTAATGTTTTGGCTGAGACTGAATTGATTAATTACTCACAGTCAAAGACAGGAGCAGCCCCACAAAGACAGTATCATCCTCTGGCTGTTTAGTGATAGCATTGAACCACATTCACTTCTCTGAGACTTGTATTAAGTTCTAGCATCGGTGCTAAGCAGCTGGAATTTCACAACCTTAGCTTACAGTAACTTACACATAGGATAAGAATAAAATAGTGCATGTTGTCCTAAAGCTCACACAAAGGGCTTTACTTCTGGGTAAACTAATCTCAGTTAAGCTTATCTCCTGGATAGGCAGGGACCGTGTAGCTTGTTTTTTGTAAAGCGCCAGGTACATCGCTGGCACTATATAAATGCTTATAATAATAATAATAAGGATTAAATTAATGTGGATATACTTGGAAGGTCAGTTTCAGTGACGGGAAAAGATGGTACAACTTTACTGAAGTCAACAGAGCTGAGTCCAAGTTCTGAGCTATGAGTGCAAGACCATTCTTACCCACGAGTCAAAGAAAAGTCTGCAAAAACATGGCCTTTTTGAAAACTAGGTTCCCTTAATACTGCTGTGTTTGTTTTATTTTTTTAAAAAGGACGAAAACAAACACCCACCCTCATCCTGCTGAAGCATAGCAAACTTGGGTGGAAACAAGCGTGATGACGGTGCGGCGCTCTCACGACTCTAGCTGGGTCAGGAAGCTGCAGCAACATGGTCTGGACCTGGCTGGGCCGCCCAACACACGTCCCCGAGGGTGGGAGACTCACAAGCATGTGGCCAGCCCTGCCCCCGTGCTGTGCCCAGCATCCCACCCCCCGCCATGATGGGTAGACATGGCAGCCATGATCTGGGCCGGGTCATGGCAGGCCACAACAGACATGATAGCCCACTGTCGTCCACTTTGCCCCAATCAGACAGACCACAGCCTGCGCTGTGACCTGGAGCTAATCCAGGGGTGAGAGCCTGGGCTAGCCGCCAACACGCCCGCAAGGGCAGTCCTGGGCCAACATTATTTAGCCACTGTTTGGCACCCCCTAAACAGATATGCTGGTGGCTTACACGCCAAAGCATAAAAAGAAGGCCACCATCACGTCTGTTTTTACCAGTTGTAAAAGTTTTTTTTTTTAAAATCTTACTTTGGACTTTTTTTTTTTTTTTTTTTAAAGAAGAAAGGAAATAATTCACTTAAGAGTGTTTTGCATATAGTCCTACAAATGGCCTGACAGTGCCCCAGTAAAATATGCTTTATGCTGTATTCACCTGAGATATGCTTAAGTGATCCTAGTTTTCTCTGCCAAAAAATTAGAAATTCTCTGAGTAAAAACACCAAAATCTGTGCTTATCATTGTTTAAAAAAATATACATCTTTATTGTTAATGATTCCTTTAAGAAGCTTCTTTAGGCTACTGGATGCCCCAAAGGCTCCTGTTGAATACTTTAAAACATTCATTTTCAATTCCCTTTTTAGTCAAGTACACAATTTTTTGTCACTGTACCACACCAAGTGATGCTGCGGCTATTGAGGCTATTGATTCCCTCACCTCTTTTGAACCAGAGGCGGCGGGAGACCCCAATAGCTCCTGTTGTGCATAACAAGGTATGACAGCTGACACAGTGGAGACCTCTGTGTGTTCACCCGTTGGCATACCTGTAAGAAATAGAATGAACGCTCCTGATTCTGGACAAATGTACATTTCACTCAAAAGCTGATTTATAAAATAGTTCTCTGAGCTGATCTACAAAAACACAGACAACCACTTGCTTACCAATCTACTCTACAATTGAATCTACTCGCTCACCAGGCTAATCCTGTTTGTTGAAAAACAGTTGTAGCATTCCAGCAACATTTTCATCCTTTAGCCATTGTTGCTGAGTTGTGAAGAGAACCCCAGCTTGTTAGAGCTCCTCTCAAGATCTGCTGAATTTATTGCAAGCTGCAGGAAGGGGCACTGCATTTTTTTGCAAGGTTTGAAAAGCGCTGTTCGATTGAAGTCCAGAACATTATTGGATCATCGCCGACATCTATGGTGGAATCCTTGGCAATTCCTGACAAATAAAATTAAAATAAAAGCAAATCATTAAATCTTTCTTGTTATGTGGTCAGATGTCTGTGTGAAGATCTGTACTACCTAAATATATAGGCCATTCCATTTTGCAGTCATCTCTCAGCTTCAGTTTCTTTTGTAGTGCTTCATAGTCTGTGCATACTGCACCGTAGGGCACATATTTCTCACAAAAAAATCAATTGCCAGTTGTTTTCTTTTTTTATTGTACATCTGGAGATTTGTTGCTGCTGCAGCACCATGGACTTTGGCAGTGGATGAGACAAGATGCCCAGCCACGAAATTAAATCTAGAATAATATTACCGATTTTGTGTACTTGCTGTCTTTGTGATTGAAGCATATCCAGGACTGAGATTAGGCAGGGGCAGTTCTCAGCTATATAACTCAGATCAGCAGGCAGGGTCTTGATTGTCAGCACTTTAGACAGGTCTTGTAGAACTGCTGTCTCTCCATTCTCCATAGATTCTTGTTCACAGAAGCCAGCATAAAAGGAATAGTATTGTGATTGGTAACTTATGGTGTTAAACCAGGTGTTCCATCTCGTCACCACTGGTTCTGGAGGAAGTGTTGGTGTATGAACACCCTCTTCTTCAAAGTATCGCAGGAAACGCGTATGGTGTGCAGGAGTTTTCACCAACTATTTCATTAGAGCAGAAAACCTATCTACGTCATTACCAGTCTCCTTTCAGGTATTTTCTATGTGCTTAGCATCTAATATGCACACAATTTGGCCATAGATTGGACAGCACATCATTCCAGGCCTTGGACATACAGCTGGTGCTGTCGGTAACAAAGACTAGGATGCTGTAAAGAGGTATTCTGAACTCCACCATGGTGGACATCAATGCTTGAGATACTGTTGCATGATTTACTCTTTCTGTGTAGGTTGTTTTAACAAGCAGTGGAACTGGAATTTCTCCATTTGTTGGAGGGTCTTTAGTTAACACTTGAAATACAACATCGAAGGCCTGTCTGTTTTGAAAGTCAGTTGTTTTGTCTGCTAGTACAATGATTGACTTCCCTTCCACCTTTTCCATAAGCCTCCCTTTTTCTTCGGTAAACAAAATTAGGCAAATAATGGGAATACAGTTGGTCAGTTTTTGGTATTGCCCCACCACCACGAACACGTTTGGCCAGAACGTCTCTCACTTTGGGCAAATCCAACTTATGGAGTGGGATGTCTGCTTTTATGCACATTTGCACAAAGTCCAAAGTGTCACTGCTACGGTGCTGTTTTGCTGCTGTTAGGCGATAAAATGTTCCGGTCACTGTACATTGTTTCTTCAGTGTTGTGGATGGACTGCAACTTTCATTGTCGCACTTTTTGTTTCTCTTTGTTCTGTTGGTTCTTAGTGTTTGCAAGGTGTTCTGTTATTGTTTTCTTGCAGACATGGTCCACTGCCTTGTTATATACTGTGCAAAACAGGAGGTTGCCATCGTCATGGAACTTGTCCTTTTCAGATTCCTTTATTCTGCCTTATGGTGTGATTTTTACAGTTTTTGGCATAGTTGGGTAGCAGTAAGGATGGACGAACATGGTTCGGATGTCCGGAGTTCGGACTGAACTTGACCAGTTCAGTCAACCGAACCGAACTGAACCGAATTTCCGAACTCGGCTCTGTTCGCCCATCCCTAAAAGATAATATTCCATTTAGTTCAAAGGGGTTTGAATTTGCAAACTTTGTTCAGAAGTTCAGACCAAACTCGAATAGTTCGGTCGACCGAACCAAACTTCCAAACCGAATTTCTGAACTGAACCGAACTGAATTTCTGAAATCGGTTCTGTTCGCCCATCCCTAGGCAGCAGGATCCCCAAGCTTCTTTGGAGCCAGAGGCCATGGGGGAGACCAAAAGCTCTGTGTACACCTGCAAGGAAGTGCAAAGGGTTTGCAATAAGCACACACATACTTGGTATCCACAAACTGAATTAGAGAAACAGCAACCAGTAACTCCACTGTGTTACATGGATAAAATAATTACAATTACAGAAGCTCTGGATAGGACTGGGCAGCAGGATTCCCTAGCTTCTATGGAACCAGAGCCCGTGGGGGAGACCAGAAGCTGCTTGTACACCTGCAAGGAAGTACAAAGGGTTTGCAATAAACACACGCTTACTTGGTATCCACAAACTGAATTGCAGTGTTGCATGGATACACAAATAAAGAAAAACATTCACCTACTATCGTTTGGCAAGAATTTATGGAGAGACTGGATTTGTGCTTCTGCAAAATATAGCTGCAAAAGAAAAAACACAAAATAGGGAGCCAGCTTCACAAGCCCCCCTAGGTGCAGGAGGTCCCTCACTTCCCAGCTGTTCCATCCCCTTGAGCTGTGTGCCTGCCGCCCTTGTAAACCCGGTAAAGTGCAAAACCGTGTCCCTTCCCACCTGTAAAGTACAAAGCACTCTCCTAGTGCTGCAAAATCTCCCCCTCCCACTGCTTAAAGCCCAGCAGAGCCCGCAAAACAAAGCTCCCCCTAAGAATCTGCAGCCCTAATGCAACTGGATGCCAGGATCAGGGGAGGGGAATTTCAATGGAACTTTCCTTTCCTCCCCACCCCATTGCAACCCACCCACTTCAGACCAGTGAGTGCTTCAAAAGTCCCATTCACTCAAGTACTAACAGTGGGGGGAAGGGGGGGGCGCTCAAACCTGGGTCACTCACACCTGCTTAACAACCTTTACAACCATTACAAGCCCCCCCTTCCACAGGCTGTGAGTGCCCTGCAAGTCCCCTGCGCACAAGCGGCCTCCAACCCCCCCTCCCTCTGAACTAGGAGTTTGCTTCAATGAAAAGAGGGCGGGGGGGGGGGGGGGGGGAGACTGAGCTGTAAGTGCTTCAAATGCCCCCCTTTTTGACCACGGCCTCCAGAGGTTCCCATGAACTTGGAGAATATACCTACCACCCGTGCTGATGTAACTGAGAGGTTGCACCCTGGAATACCTGGTGTTTTCATTCAACTTCTCTTGAAGAGAACAGCTCGGTGTTTGGTGCATGTGCAGTGAGTACTTCTGGGTACGCTGCCGGGTGCGCCGCCACCGGCAAATGCTAATTGCAGAGTCCCCAGCAGCTGGTAAGTCTTTTACAGGGAGATAAAAACAAGGAATTTGCCGTTTTCTCCTGAAAAACTGGAATACCGTGTTTTTTTCTGGAAAAACAGGGAATTCCATTTTATTTTTTTTGAAAAACGGGGAATTCTGTATTTTCCGCTGCAAACAGAAAACTAGGAATCCTGGTGATCATTCAGTAAAAAAGAAAAAGAAAATAATATTTTCCAAATAATCTGTGACATTATCTACACTTTTGTTAAACAGGCAATTAAATGTGCTCTTTTGTATTAAAAATGTGTCTGTCTTTGCAGTTTGTGAGTTGAGAGCCCCTTCTATGAGTGACTTCCTCTGGGGACTGGAAAATTCTGGTTGGCTAAAGCACATCAAAGCCATAATGGATGCAGGAATCTTTATTGCAAAGGTACAGTATGTTACAACTAAAGTCATGTGGGAGTTGAGCTGATGCAGCAAGCTAGAACACAGTTCACTGCTGTTATAACTCCATTGGCTTGGAATTATTGAAGAAGAGAATCTAGCCCTGAAAGTGCATTTTCAGTTAATAGGAAAGGAGACAATTTCTAGTACAACAGGAAGTACATACCACGTGGAAAAGGTTTTCTTAAAAAATGTTGTTCCTCCTCTGTAGCTGAGCTGCAGGGCAGCCTTGGCTAAATAATGGAAACTAATTTCTCATTTCCCCCCCTTCGGGCTGTTGTTAACATTGGCCAGAATCCTGGTTTAAGACTGCAACCACTATCGCTTTTGAAAATTCACCTTCTTAAAACGTTTGTGTCACAAAGCTACCTGTAGACACAGCATCCACGTCTGTAGTTGCCAAACTTAATAATATTAGGTACCTAAATTAATAAACTTAATTATATCACCTCTTTGATTCATTTTATCTCATTATGTTTTTGAAATGTCAGAAATATATAGGTTTTCTGAAGTCTGCCTCAAGCCTCTTATGCATTTTTGCTTCTTAACACCAATTCCAATAAGCAAATTTATCTTACCATGCGAGTGTGGCGAGCTGAACTGTAAGAAGTGTCCTCCCATGGTTACGCACATATCTACTTAATACAGATAGGCAACCTTGTTCCACAGAGATAGCCAGAGTGTGTTTAGAATGATTAAAATGCTTATGCTTGCTGACAGACCCTCTCAAAAGAAAATATTCCTTTTGTTAAGAACATAAGAATGTCAATTCCGTGTCATCTTCTTCCATCACTACACTGGCTTGCTAAATTTTAGGATAGAAGCAACCTTTTCTGAAAATAAGCTATTGCTATTGTATCCCTGTTTGCTATATGATCTGTGACTTCTCTCTCTTTTAGGCTGTAGCAGAGGAAGGCGTGAGTGTTCTTGTTCATTGCTCCGATGGCTGGGATAGAACAGCTCAGGTCTGCTCCGTAGCGAGCCTTCTGCTAGACCCACATTACAGAACGATGAAAGGGTTTATGGTAAGCAAGTCTGTAATACAGAGGAAATAACCATTCTATGGCCTTATGTGCACATTATTCACACTCATTTTTTTTAAATAGAAAATCATCTTTTCCCTTAAAATGGTTTTCCTTTCCTTAAATAGATTATAAAAAATACACCTTAGTGGTTTAAAAGGGCCAAGTTATCTCCTACACCCCTCATTCTCTCCCCACCCCCATCTACCTGTAATTTTTTCTAAAGGTAAGAATCAAGGGGAAGAAAATTGTCTATTGATGATTTGCATAAACCCTCATGTTTATATAAATTTATTCAAATTTATACTCGCTCTTTGCCTAACAATGAGGTTGGGCTTTTTAAAAAAGTCCCTTTTTTCTAAGTCCCATAGCACAGATACCCCACAAGACCACAGGTGTTTTTAGATGTGATGATATCACAGATTTCCATGCTTTGCCAAATGTGGAAATCCCTGTTGTTGTCATGGCTGAATGTAGCCACCAGATGTTGGCTGGGGCTGGAACCCAGGTTTGCAAGCGCCTTGGCAGCGCTTAGTCCGTGCTCTGTCTTCGGGACCATCCCCAAGGAGCAGCCCAGGCTGAGTGCCACAGCCACTGGCTGGGTAAAGTGGGCCATCACATTTGATGACCTGCTTGCTTTTACCCCGGTTCAGATCTGCGGAGCTTCCTGGCAGCCATGGCAGCCTCATAGGCTTCCCTGGCCGCCCATCAGGGAAAGGGGTGGGCCATTCCAAGCAGTGCAGGGGCAGAGATATGCAGATTCACGTCCGCACATAACCTCACCCTCTCCCCACCCCGGGCCGCTGTCACTCTTGTTTGGTGCCTAGGCTGAATCCTGCCCGGAGTGAGGTCTTCACTCTGGGCAGGATTAAAAGCATGACTGGTCTGAAAACACTCCATATCTCCCAACAGTCCTGGCTTAGGTGGGACCAGACCACCCTGCCTTTGTGGGAAACATCCACGTTTCCCTCCTTTGGAGGGCAATGCCCCACTTCTGGAGGAGGCCACAGGCCGCCAGAGCAGCAGGCACCCCTTGCATGCTGTCACAAGAACATCAAGGTGTCGACACGCACCCAGGTGGCCAGCTCCCCACTGCCAGAGTCAGGCTGCTACTGCTGCCCCCTGCCGCCACTGGGAAGAAGGGGGAGTCACTGCATGGTGCACGAGTGAGAGGGAGTGCGTGTGTGTGAGAAGGGGCCTGGCTTATGCCCCTCTTTGGCCTCTTGAAATGTTGGGAGGTTTGCAAGACTGATTTCTGGACATTTGGCATCTAGGTTGCACATTGATCCAGACACTAAACAAAGTTCCCCAAGTCCTGTATTGTTCAGGTAAAAATCTGAAAAGTTCTGGCTGAAATTAGAAACCTGCTTCTAATTTTACACCATGGCAAAGAACCTGTTGTATTGATGAAGACACTGTTTTGTGAGTATCAAAATAAATTTAGGCTCAAATTTTCAAACGTAGGCATAAAGCTGTCAGCTGTCCAATTGTGCACACAGCTGTGGGCCCACACATCGTTGTCTGGAGGACCATATCTGAATACGTGTTTCTTTTCAACAAGAGAGCTGATGTTGACAGTGACCTCTAGCAGAGCATACTTGAACATTACCAAACGGAGCATGTTTTTAAACTAGATGCTACCACCTATGGCCACCCAAAAGCCATTCAGCCGACCACCTGTATGAAAGTGGGGCAGGGAGATGCATGCTCTTGTGACCCACTGAGCACCCACTCATGATGCACTGCTGAGAAATCTGAAGTGCGCCATGCAGGGCAAGCCAAAAAGGTGTGTGGCAATGGATGCCCATGCATCCTCTGTCTGTATGAACTAGGGCAGCCACCCATGCCAGTAAACAGGTCCCCTGCTCATAGGCACTGTGGGTGGGGGACACAGCCTTTGCAAGTCACAGGAACCAGCTGCAAGTTCCCCAGCACTCACAGCCGGGACATGTCAATATCAAATCCAGCCTGGTACACTTCCCCCTTCACCATGGTCCATGGCAGGGTGTGTGTGTGGGAGTTGCTGATAGCCATGCTAAGAGCCTCGCATTAGAATCCTCCCAACTCACTCCACCTGAGTGGCTGCTCCACAGCTTTGCCGCTTAGCGGCCGTAGATCCTCCCCCCCCCCCAGCCTTCTTAGTTTAGAAACACTTTGAGGTGAGTTTGCAAGGCTTGCGGACTAATCAAACATGATAGCTGAACATCCTCAATTCAAGCTTGGTTGAAATGCTTTTATCTAGCAGTCCCAACAAGAGTGTCTTAACTACTTAGATTGTTCCATTATTCTGCTGCTGTATCTAAAAATGAATGTTGATTCCATTACATGATACTGAGATTAATTTTTCTTGTTTTTAGGTATTAATTGAAAAATACTGGGTTTCATTTGGTCACAAATTTAATCACAGGTACGGATGGTTTGTTTTCTCCATATGGGCTTTTAGGGAGGTAAACTCAGAGACTGCTTTCACACCAGCTCCCCTGTGCATATTTTGGCTCCATGAGAGACTGCGGGAGCCAGAATCTGCGGGGGGTGAGGCGGGGGGTGTCTAAAAGCCCCCCCGTGTAGCTTTGTCAGCAAACACATGCAGAGATACAGAGCAAGAAATCCAGCTCTAGCTGTGTGTGAGTTTACCAGCAAAGCCATGCCGGGGGGGAGGGGGGGAGGAGGAGGTGGCTTTCAGATCGGCCGCACCCCGCGCAGATTCTGGCCCCTGCAGTCTCTTGCGGAGCCAAAATATACACGGGGGAGGTGGTGTGAAAGCAGTCTCTGATCTTTGGCTGTTGCCATTTCAATTTTACTTTGCCAGCCTGATTAGAAATAATGCTAACATAATGCCTTCGGAATAATGCCCCCATTTTTTCCTCTCCGTACTTATGAAGCTGTTCAGACTAAACTGATGTTTTCTTTATGCCATTTTTACCACTGTTGGTGTTTTTCTTAAGTGCAGTCTTTCAAGCATTTTTATTGGAAAAAATAATGGGGTGTCAAAGATAGCTAGGGTTGCCACCTTGGGTTGTTTTTTATCAGACACTTCCATTTTGACCTATGGGAGTGTCAGGTAACACCCAGGGATAGCTCACCTGCTCCTGCAGGAAGCGTGGAGAGAAGTAGGGCGACTGCACTCCCACCGGAAAGACCGACCCTGCGGACACTGAGACCTCTGAGGCCGTGCCCCCCGAGCTTGAGCAGGGCGTGGAAGGGGCAGCCACCACCTTCAACCCAACAGACTTGGTCATGTTGCAATCTGTCTTAATCAACCTCAACTCTTGGTTGGTAGCAGCAGCAACTAAACCTTCTTTATCAAAGGGGAGGTGTCTCATTACATACAGAGCCGCCATGCATCGACCCAGGAAGCTGAGCCGGGCATGGTGGTGGATGGTGATGCCTGATACTTTCCTCCCTAGCTCCTGGTATTGCTACATCATAAGACACCCAGATAAGGTGTCTTGACAACTCCAAACCATCTGCAGCTGCTATCTCCAACTGCTCCTTAAGTCTGGCAAACTTGGCAACACCTGCTGCACCATGTCCCAGTGGGTGTAGCTAAATCTAGCCACGAGGGCCAGGTAATTGCTTGCCCTCAGTCCAGTGACATCACTGAGTATACCCTCCTCCCCAATGCTTCAATCCTTTCCCCCTCCCTGTTCAGAGGCTATGATGGAGACTTTCCTCCTTAGACTTCTCAACCGCTGCCATGCCAGTCGGGAGTTAGGGGCTGGGTGCGTTACCAGGAACTCATGTCCCACTCCGGGCACCGGGTACATTCTCAGTGTCTCAGGGTATATGGGGGCACCAATGCCGGTTGCCTCCAAATGTTCCTGTCCATCAGCTCTATGATACCCTTTGCCAGGTGAATCATGATGGGATCCTGCTGCTCAATTACCCAGGTGTCAAACAGCTTTCTGGTATGTAGGTTGCCCAATGGCACACACTCTGTTGCAGCCATGTGGACCAGCAGGTCCTGAAAAGAACAGAGGTCCTCAAATCCTGAGCTAATGAGACCCCTGGGACCCCAGCGAGGTCAACCAGTCCTGTTCCAACAAGCATGTCTGTAGAGCCCAAGGGCCCCCGCATGACACCAATGAGCTCCAGCTCCTCCCAGGGTACCTGCCAGTGCCAGACCCATTGGTGCTGAAGGCAGTCATGGTGTTGATGGTGGAATGGGCCCTGGTGATGGTGCCAATGAGGTTGCTGCTGGCAGGATCTTAACCCTGCCGCCTCATTCAGGCATGAGCAGGAACTCCAATGGCCCCAACACATCCTGTGTGTCTGATTCAGGGAGCACCCTGAATCGGTTCAGTGTAACCCTCACTATCTTCCTTGTCCCCAGCAATGTCCTCCTGGGCTGGGGATGCCTCTGATGGGAAGTCCAGGGTGGGGGTCCTCTTTTGATGCTGCTTTTTGCCACATTGATCCAGCTCCAGTAACTGCTCATGGCATGGAGGGGTATGCACCAATGACCGGCCTTGGGGTGGAGAAGGGCACTCAAGTGAAGCATGGGGCGTTTTGGGCCTTTGTGGTATAGGTATCAGCCTGCCCCTTTGGCACCAGAGAGCCTTTTTCTCAGTACCCGATGGCACCTTTCCAGCCAGGGCATGGGCCAGAGTGGGCTCCGAATACTGTGGTATCGGGACCTGCTCCTGTGCGGACATAGCTCATACCACTAAGTGCTACTAGCCAGGGGGCTCTATCTTTGTGAGTCCGGCCGCGTTTGAACCCCCTGGAGATGTCACACACACCAGTGTTCTGCCCTGACCCAAGACAAGCAAGCAACGAGCATGGGCATCTGAGTCTGGGATCTTTGCCACAGAGATGGTGCAATGACAAAAGCCTTTCGCTAAGGACATCCAGTGCTTGTCCTACACAACCGAGCCCCGCGAAAGTGGGAAAGAAAGAACTGATGGGGTAGGTTAGGTGGGGTTTATACAGCCAGGGGAAGTGATGTCAGGGTGTGGCAGGGAGTGCTTGCTATACTCCAAGTTGGACACCGGATGGTGCCAAATAACTATAGTGGGACTTGGTGAGAGGAAGAAGAAAGGACACTCCATTAGAGTTTAAGGAAGCAGAGAATTCACAGAACAGTGCCAGATACCACAGTCACTGGGTACCTTGTAAGAGTCTTCCTGCTAATGTGTGGTGTTCCTGATCTGCAAGCACAGCATCCCACATCCTGCTAATAGGAGTTTCTTCAATAGGTGCTTCCAATCCTCCTTAATTTTGTTATGTGAATAAAACCTCCATCGCAGATCCAAATTTAAACCCTGCTGTCTGTAGCATAGGTCACTCACTCACTCACTCACTCACTCACTGGCAAACACTTTTCCACAATGTATTAATCTGGTTTTCATACAGGATTTCTATGGAATTTCAGGTTATGCTCCTTGTAGTGACCTTTATTTGTGTATAATTTTAGGTATGGCAATTTAGAAGGAGACCCAAAGGAGATATCCCCAGTAATTGATAAGTTCATTGAGTGTGTTTGGCAGCTAATGGAGCAGTTTCCCTGTGCCTTTGAGTTCAATGAAAGGTTCCTAATTCACATACAACATCATATCTATTCCTGTCAGTTTGGTAACTTCCTGTGCAACAACCAGAAGGAGCGACGCGAGCTGAGGTAAGACTGCCTGTGTTTTAGTTAAATATCTGGATTCTGAAAATCTTGCCTGTATTCAATGTTGAAATGTTGCATGCTGCAAAGGGTGTTTTTCAGATGGACGTGGGGCTACTTGAGCCAGGGGTGCGCCCCCATGTCTGTCCACTCCCAGCCCCACCTGGGTCGGGATCAGATGGACCCGGTGGGTTCCCTGGCCTGCAGTCTACCCACGTGGCCACCACCACCACCACAGTTGTGGACTGGAGTGTCTGCAATGCTATAGTGTTGCCCAGGGCAAATTAATGGCTGGCTGGAAGTGGAGCATCGCTTGGGTCTGCACATCAGGCGGACAGCTAATACGCTTTGGGCCAGTGGCCCAGGTTTGGCCAGCCTGCTCCGCCAGTGGCACTCCAGAACGCCACGCTTTAGACGGACGGGTCATCTGGGGTGAAGAGAGATTATATAGCTAGCACCAGGGCAGCTCATCCGTCTAAAAGCACCCACTGTGACAAGGAGCACATTCCCACATACAGCAAACCAGGGCTTTTTTCTTTTCCCGCATATTTCCTTGAAGTGTGAAAGACTGTATGCACGTCTTTAACTGTCCTTGAGGTTGTTTTTTAAGCACATTGACAAGCGGCCAAAACCTACCTTTACAAGTGTGGGTTTGAAATGACCCGCGTAAATCCTCCTGTCAGAATGTCGGTGTCTGCATGTCAGTTACATAGCGCCTCGCTTCCCGGCTCTCAGCTCCGCTTCCCTCTCCGGGAGGCAAGCGAGGTGCTGTGTAACTGACATGATATTGACTAGGCTAATCAGTTACATGTCAGTTACACAGCACCCCACTTCCCCAGCTCTTGGTCCCGGAGAGGGGAGAGGAGCAAAGCCAGGAAGCGAGGGGCTGTGTAACTGACATGTAACTGACTAGGCTAGTCAATATCATGTCCGTTACACAGCACCTTCCTTTCACAGCTCTCAGGTAACGAGGAAGGGAATGGAGCTGAGCCAAGAGCGGCTGTGTAACTGACACGATGTTGACTAGCCTAGTCAGTTACATGTCAGTTACACAGCCCCTCGCTTCCTGGCTTTGCACCTCTCCCCTCTCTGGGAGCAAGAGCCCGGGAAGTGAGGCGCTGTGACAGCCGCTCCT
This sequence comes from Sphenodon punctatus, assembly GCA_003113815.1. Lineage (NCBI taxonomy): Eukaryota > Metazoa > Chordata > Lepidosauria > Sphenodontia > Sphenodontidae > Sphenodon > Sphenodon punctatus. The sequence goes on along the minus strand of QEPC01002141.1, from coordinate 1,996,915 downwards.
CCTCCTCTCCACCCACTCCCCACCCGAGGGGCTTGTGGGAATGTGAAAGGCGCATTCTTTAAAATTGCTTGAATGCACAAATTAAATGCTGGTGTGAATAAATACAAGCACATTTTTAAATTGCCTGCATTTAGAATTCCAGCATTTTTCTGTCCGTGGGAATGCGCTCAATGACATGGTTACTTTCTTACTGTTGTGTATGCCGCTGGTGTTCCCATTTTGCATTAATAGCCAATTCTAAAGTTCAAAAAGGAATACTTTCTGTGATATCAGAACATCACTTTTCAATTGATTTCTCAATTGCCAACCAGCCTGCAGAAGATGATTCTTGCCCTAGCACAGTAACAGGGGAATCCCTAATGCAGATTGGCAGACTGGGTGTTAACAGACATAACACAGGCCTGCTCTGGCTTGGCTGGGCCAGCGTCACACATGGCGGTATGTTTGTTCCGGGCCTGCCAGATGTGGGTCCAGTCTGGTCCCAGCAGTCGCCCAGCTGGGCCTGATTTGCAGAGGAACATCTGTTCCCAGCCCCGTCCTGGGGGATTGCTGTCTGCCCATCATTTGTGCCCCTTTGGCTCTGTCCAGGGGGAATTGCTTACAGCACAGCCCCTGGGGGGGGGCGCGGGCGCGGTCTGGACAGCCATTCCATGCTGCAGAATGGGTCCATCTCCAAGTGCCAGAGAAGCCAGGACTAATGCTTGTGAAGGAAATGGGGAAGAGAAGATGCAATGAAAGCCCCGATGCTTAAGCAGCTGGGAACAAAAGATCCATGGCTACATCTATACCATCTGAACTACTGATCATGGGAGACATAGAGCAGGAGCAGTTCAGTGGCCATGGATTGGGGTTATTGAATTTTATCTCTCCAGCTCCTCTGCATTCAGCCTGCACAGGGCTCAGTTGCTTTTGCTTTATGGGGGATGGAGTGCATGTTAACCTTCCTATATGTTCCAAATCTGCCACTGAAGTGGTTCTGAAACTGGTTTTCAACAAAAAATAAAAGGCCTTCCTAAAAGCTACTCTCTCACTACATCCCTGCATCAGTCAGATGGAAGAAATAGCAAGTTGTTAACTTTTCTTTTGTACTGAACAGGGTTCAAGAGCGGACGTACTCACTTTGGGCTCACTTGTGGAAGAATCGTGCGGACTACATGAATCCTTTGTATAGACCAGACTACAGTCAGTCCCAGGGGACCCTACACCCACAAACAGCTCCCTCGCTTTTTGTCTACAAGTAGGTCACTTCCTCTGTAGAGAGGATGCCTTTGGCGGAATTAGGACACAGACTTGCCACTGCTGATTAAAGGATAGGGGGAAGGGCTGACATTTATTCTAAGGAAAACGTATGGGCCATTCATCAAATTAGACAATGTACTGCATATGGAGCAACCCCTGCGCTAGAATATTAGCACAGCCTGAGCAAACTGCTGCCTCCGATGCTGTTGTAATCGTTGGATGGGAGCCTCGGAGCAACGCACCTGCAATTGGTTAACCTGGAGGGCTGAGGGGGCGACAGCTCTTATCACTTATTGGGTAGCCTGCCATGGTTGGTTGGATCTGTTGGTTGCCCTATGCAAATTGTGTCAACCTTGTTTGATCTGGTTCCCCCCCTCCCACCTCTTGGGGCCTTTTACTAACCACCCCTGTATCTGAATCCTCCTGCTGTTTCCCAACAAAACGTCATCTCTCTCAGTTTTTAGTTCCGAATGTTTCATTCCAGTGCATAGCTAAATAGCAATAAATTCAGGGCCAGCTAGAGTATACTCGGTGGGTGTTTTCAGACCGACCCAGGCCTGCACCAGTGGTGGTCGGTTTAAATGGTGCCCGACCTACACCGCAGTCCACCAGCGCGCGTGCCCCTCCCCTTCGCCATAGAGCTGCAGGCGGATCGGCAGCTGCTGTAAGTTGCCGCCCCCCCGCAGTTCTATGGTGGTTGCCGGGGCAATCGCCAGCCAGGAGCGGAGCGGTGGCAGCTGTCCATCCTTCAGACAGTCAGCTGCTCCCCCCCTGGCCGGTGCTCCGGGTTCCGGTGGCCGGCTTTGCTCATGATGCTCTGGGATGGTCTGGAGCACCGCAAGCAGAACTGGCCCAGAGCAGGCAGTGCCTGCAATGCAGGTGTTCTGCTTTGCCCCAGGGTGGCCTGCGTCTACGTGGATGGGCTACCTGGGGGTGGGGCAGAGCACGGGTCCATCTGAAAACACCCTATGCTGCTAATACTTAGATATGGCTTCTACCTACACCCCCCACCCCCCACCCCACCCCCAATATCACCACTGGATTAATCCCACAAGCAGCTTATGACTCAGACTGTGCTGATAGTTTTGTGCCCTAATTACATGCATTGTCCCTCTAGGAATTAGCTTTTAGTTCTCTTGATTTCAGCTATGTCAAATCTGCACCGAGTCCATCGCTGTCACAGATAGGTGGGATTCAGAAAGTCTTCAGCCCTCATTTTTAAAAATGGACTTCGTTGGGGCCTGATCCAAAGCCAATTGAAGACAGTAGGCGTTTTTCCAGGGGCTTCAGTAGACTTTGGAAACACAATCTATTTTGTTTGCTCATTTGATGCCAGGTCCAGTCTCGCTGTTGCTACAGTCTAAGCACCTTGGGTGAAATCCTGGCATCACTGACGTCAGTGTGAATTTTGCCACTGTTTTTACTCAGGCTTCCCTTTCCATTGACAGGATAATTAACCTCCCAAATTCTTCAGTTTTGTAAGAAGAACAATGATTGTATAGGCAACCTCCCCACAGCTTTTGAAAATCCCGGCACCAACAGAAATCGTTATTTATTCAAGTGAACAATTTATTTTGCTGCTAAGATAAGAGAACTGAAAGTGAAATTGATTAAAAATGCACTATTAGCCAAGGAAAAAATGTCCACCATTATCTTATCTCTGGAGTCTGAAATAATAAGAATCCCCACCCTGAGTAATGAAAATTAAGTTATAGAATTGGAATTCTTTCACTTTAATATCTAAAGCTGGTATTTGTAACACAAATAGCTTTGCCTTTTAAATCATTTTTAAAAATAAGTTAAGTTTAATGTGATTTTATGTATTGATATCTGCAACATTTATTAATGCCAGTAGTGCTACTGGCTTTAATGCAGCTACTTGGGTGAGGAAGGGTTTGCAGGATTTGGTCCTCTGGGCTACTTATGGCCGTCTAGGTAGAGTAGCCAGCATGAGACTGAAGTACTGTGCGTGTGGTGGAGAAAAGGAATCCACTTAATGCTGCATACACATTGTTTTAAAATAGCTCTCCTAGTCGCTTAGCAGACAGCTGCATTCTGAACCTTAGTCTGATTGTTACTTAACCTGTCTGCTGACCTATTTCTGGCCACAGCGTCAGGCTCTAGCCACGTTATTTGGAGATTCAGGGTAATTTCAGACGTGCTGGGCCTGGAGGCCCAACACGCTGAACCCCGGACCGGGCCCCGGACCAATGCGGCCGTGGTGCTCAATCCCGTACCGCAGTCGGGGCCACGATATGTGATGGGCTACGGTAACAGATGTTACTTTGGGCCCATCATAGATCGTGGTCAAGCTAACCACGGTTCTGGGCATGGGGCTGGCACCATCCTCAGAACCGGGTTAGCTTTGACCCCCCCCCCGCCAGAGGTTCACCATGGTGAACCTCTGGCAGGGCTCAAACAAACATGCACGGGATCACAGCCACCCCCCTGAATCCACTGTGATCCAGGGTGGTTGACTGTGATCTTGTCACGTCTGAAATTACCCGTAGAGCTATGTTATTCAGGCTGTCCGAATATGCTTGCAGTAGACATCCTCCTCTGATGAGGTAGCCTCCACCTCCTCCATTTGCTGACCAAACTGTTGCAGGCCTCTTATTGATGCAACTTGAATTGGGTCAACAAAGAGCACAATACAGGGTTCTCTTTTTAGTATGGGTTACTATTGTTAGTTTCATTTTAAATTAAAATGCAGTTTAAAACAGCTTGTCATTAATTTACAAAGGAAGTTTCACATTTAGGATGAGGACCTGATACAGGAAAGCTCTCAAGAATGTAGTTAAACACATCCCTGTAAATGCATATGCAGCTAAGTACCGTTAACTTCTAGCACGCCACTTCAATTGTGATCCATGCCCCAATTCTGCAATTTTCTAAGCACACAAAGAGCACTAGTTTCACTCAATCATATTGCAAACTACATTATTTAGCTTGATCAAGCTTGCTTGGGCTTTAAGGGGGGGAAAGAAGAAACCCTCTCCCTCTAATGCAGACGAGCTGTCTGATGCTTCTGGAAATCCTGTCCTCTGTAGGTTGTATGCAAGTCATGTGTCATGCCTGTAGTTTAGCATTTTTTCAGCAAGCGATAGCAGTTGAATCTCTGCCAATGCTTCCAGGTTCTGGAGTGGAATGTATAACCGCTTTGAGAAAGGGGTGCATCCCCGGCAATCCGTCACTGATTACCTGCTGGCCGTAAAAGAAGAAACACAGCAGCTAGAGGAAGAACTGGAGGTCTTAGAAGAGGTAACAGATACTTGGTCATAGGAATTTAATCCATGGGGTTAATTCTATACATAAGGTTAATTAATGTGAAAAGATTTGATGAGAACCAACTGCCCAAGCAGACATAGATCTCTTTCTCACAAGAGATCTACTATAATTCAGGCTGTGTTTCTAGGAAAGTAATATCAGTTTAAATAAAAATAGATTAGAGAATGGCACTCTTACTGCAATTCAAAGTGGGCCAGTACCCCCTAGTGCTAACGGCTTTCCAGACACACACCTTCCAGGAACCAAAGAGCATACAACCCAATCACTGAAATCAAGTACTTTTTCAAGCTACTTTTGCAGGGTTGTCAACTCTTGCAAAGTATTTGAGTCGTGGCGTTTGGCCCTTGCTTCCCATCCCACCTCACTGGGATGGGAAGCAAGGACTCCCAGTGTCCTTGCTTTGGGGAAAGTCCTTCTTTCCCCAAAGCTCAGACCACTTCCTTTCACTCCTGCAGGGTTTCCTGTCAGCAGCCATGAACTTTACTTGCTTACTTTCCTACACAACGAGGAATGCTTCCAAAACTAGCAGCTCCCAGGCCCTCTTGCCCCTGCAGCCTCGAGCACCCACTCCCCTGAAATCCCTCTCCTGCTGCCCAAAGTTCTTCTCCTGGCTTAGTGGCCTCCTGTTCTCACCTGCCATAGCTGCCCAGGGCACTGCTCCTTGCCCTTCATGGCTTTTGCCCTGAGAAACAGTAGCACAACACATACTATACTGCTGGAAGCAAGCGTTCAAAACTCAGAAGACAGAGCCTATAACAGTTTGGTTTTTAAAAAAAATAAAAGGCCAGTTACTGTGTTGGCAGCTCTGCTTATGTCAAGAAGTATTGAAGTCAGAGCCTTTAGTTGAAGATTTTGCAACTATGGTGACAGTTATTATACCAAACTTCCCAGTGTATCTATGCTTCAAATCCCATACTGCTGGTTTGTTACATATTCACAGAATTGCATTAACGCAAGGTCCCAGGCAGAATTAGGTCCCTTTGTGCCAGCACTGTAGAAACATGGGGGGGAAACCAGCCCAGCCCTGAAGACTTTAGAAGGCAGAAACAGACCTGAGGTGGTCAGAAGGATCAAGGGCAGCATGGTGAAAGAAAAACTTGATTTAAAATTCATCCTGAAGGAGAATATGAATTTGTATTTATTTATATGAAGTTCAGTGTTTTGAAAGTGACAGTTCTAAATGGATAGAACAGTAACACTGGCTCTGAAGTTCCATGCGCAATAAAATGGTTTGAAAATATGGTAACTGCCGACTGATATTCTTGTTTTTGCCCTTTCAGACGCTGGCAAAGCTTAAGAAAGTACAATTGAATAACAGTCGAGCACTGAATGGGCAACAAGACCAAAGCAACCCTTTCAGTCTTTCTACCTCGAATGACAGTATAGCTAACACGCCCCAGGATTACACCGGCAATCTGAAATCATTTCCATCCCGGAGCCCTTCGCAGGGAGATGAAGACTCAGCCCTGATTCTGACCCAAGACAACCTCCGAAGCTCAGATCCTGATCTCTCTGCCAACAGCGATCAAGAGTCAGGGGTAGAGGACTTGAGCTGTCGCTCCCCAAGTGGTGGTGGCTGCTTGCCTAGCGAAGACAGTGGCAAGGATCCAGATTCAGATGAAGCTGTGTTTCTTACTGCCTGATAGAGTGGCTTTGCATTCGATGATGATCAAGGCCTGACTGTCTGTGACCGAAACAAAGAAATTCCAAAGCAAGGGGGAGCAGTGCAATTGCATACGTCTAGGTCCAAGTTGAACTAGCTCTTGCTAACAGAAGTAAGACAGCACTTAGGAAGGGAGGGGAGCCCTGCTGTTAAGAACATTCATTCTTTTCTTTACTTCCCTCATGGTTGCTTCTTTAAGTCTTTCCAGAGCCATACAGAATCATTCATTTATACCTCCTTTATAATTATTTTTATATTTCTCAAATTTATGTTTGCTATTTAAACAATAGCTCCCTTCCAAAGAAGCTACAGTAGAAGGCATTCAATAAAAGCACCAGTAGTATATATATATTGCTAGATAAGCCATAACTAGTTTGGGGTTTTTTGTTTTCTTTGTTCTGTATATAGGCCAAAGGTTGGATTTTTAAAAAATTGCTAGAAGTTAGAGTAGTTTGACCACTTTTTATTAAAATTCTGTTAAAGCAAAGCCAAAAGATGAAAAAGATCAGGATTACCTCGGGTGTTAACCTTATCCTACAGCTGGAGACACATAGGTGGGCGTTTACGCCTGTATGAATCCAGCTACCGGACTGCAACCTAGTCCTAGCCAGCTTTCCAATGCCATTGAATAGACGTTTCTGAAAACAGAAGCTGATGGATATAAAAAATGCACAAAATAGAAAATTGGGCACTTACCTTATGAATTTTCTTTCTTTATGGGTCTTGGACAGTCACTCTGCTCATTCAGCACTCATGGGGACAGGTCCGCATCAGCCAGCAGGAGGCAGCACTGATCTTCTGTCTTAGGTATATCCGACAAGGGACAGCCCCCAGCCCTCCAGTCGTAGCAAGCGCTAACAGGAAATTAACTTGATTCTAACACTATAAAACTTCCCTCAACCAACTAAGAGAAAAAGGAGGGATAATTAGACAGAGACAAACTGAAAAACTTTCTGCAGCCAAGGTAAAAGGTAATATCAGATTCAGGTGGGCTGAGTGACTGTCCAGGACCCATAAAGAATGAAACTTCACAAGGTAGGTGCCCAATTTTCTATTTTCCATGGGTCCCGGCCAGTCACTCTCTGCTCATTCAGCACTCATGGGGACGTACAAAAGCAGTGTCCTTGAATGAGAAAAGGGGAGGGCGCAGAACGAGCTGCAGAATATTACCCTTCTCCTTGAGTGCCAAAATCATGGCAGCACCCGTTGCAGGACCCTCCTGCCAAACGCAGCCTCAGCAGACTTGAATTTATTCATTGTGTAGTGCTTGGTGAAAGTGTGAAGGGAAGACCAGGTCGCTGCCCTACATACTTCGTCATATGAAGCTCTAGCCTGGAAGGCGACTGATGTGGCTGCACTTCTCAAGGAATGTGCCGAGAGCTGCTGAGGTGGAGGTTTATCCTGAGCCCTATAGGCCTCTGTGAGGCATGCTACTCTCCATCTTGATCTATTAGTCTTGGAAGCCTTGTCGCCTACCCTCTGTGATTTAAAATTAATAAACAGGGCAGGGGAATTTCTAAATGAAGACATCCTTTTGATATAAGTTTTGAGGATTTGTCTGACATCCAAATGATGCCACACTTTCTCCTGCGCATGCTTAGGATGTGGGCAGAAGGAGGGTGGAGATATTTCTTGCTCCTATGAAACCTTGTATTCACTTTGGAAATAAATTCCTCATCTAGTCTGAGCATAACTGAGTCTTCCCTAAAAATATATCTATTGGGGTCAATACATCGGAGACCCTTCTAGCATAAGTAATGCCCACCAAAAACGGTAATTTGATGGTCAAAAACTACAGGTAGATGTCCTGGATAGGCTCAAAGGGGGGCTTAAGTAACGCCCGCAGGACGATATTGAGGTCCCATGTTGGAAAGTGATGAATCACAGGTGGGCTCTTAATCAGACTGCTCTCAGAAACTTCCTCACGTGAGGGTGTCTGTTCTGAAATTAAGCTGAGCATGTTGCCTAAGGCTGCTACCTGGCGTGACAGTGTGTTTGGAGTCAGCCCTTTTTGTAAACCAGCCTGCAGGAAATCCAGAATGTGCTTGATGCCTGGAGAGCAAGGATCTATTGAGCACGCTGAATACCAGGAACGTCTTCCACGTACGCTGGTATATTCTTCTGGTGGATTTGCGTTTGTCCGCTAACAAGGTGGTAATCATGGAGTTTGAATATCCTAGCTGTTTTAAAGAGCGCTGCTCAATCTCCAGACTGTCAGACTGAATATGTGAGGTTTTGTATGGTGCACCGGTCCCTGAGTTAGCAGATCATGGTTCACTGGAAGAGCGAGGGGTGGTTCTATCTGTAGATTTACCAGATCTGAGAACCATGGTCTGTGAGGCCACCTTGGCGCCACCAAGATTTTCTGCGCCCTCTCTCTGCATATCTTTATTGATGGTTTTTGTGAGGCGGGGCAGAAGAGGAAATGCATAGAGTAGGTCCTGCGGCCAGGCTTGGCTTAGGGCATCGCATGCAAGCTCTTTTGGGTGTCTGAATCGGGATATGAATTTTGGAACCTTGTGGTTCTCGTTAAAGGCAAAAAGGTCAGTGTCTGGGAATCTGAATGTTTGGATGATTAGGTGAATGATTTGGGGGATAAGGACCACTCTCCTGAGTCTATCTTTTGCCTGCTCAGCCAGTCAGCGTGCATCTTGCAGAGACCCTTTATATGTACTGCTTGGACAGAAAGAATGCTTTCTTCTGCCCATTTGATTAGTAGGGACGCTTCCTTGAATAGGGTTTGGGATTTTGATCCACCATGATTGTTCACATATGCCCTGGCCGTGGTGGTGTTTGTTTATTTATTTATAAATATTCGTTAGCCGCCCCCTCATGCCTACGGCATCTTGGGGCGGCTTACAGCATAAAAACACACAATAAAATTCATTAAAACAATGTTTTAAAAATACAATCCCCTGCTACCCCACCCTCCCCTCTGAAGACCTGGGCGAACAGCCACGTCTTGCAGGCTCGCCGAAACGCCAACAGACCTGGGGCCAGATGGGCTTCCTCCAGAAGGGAATTCCAGAGCCTCGGCCCGGCCACCAAGAACGCCCTCTCCATTGTTGGTGTGGACCAGGGCGTGTCACCCCTGAAGATGGGGGGTGAAGTGGAGTAAGGCTAATTGTATGGCCCTTAGCTCCAGCCAGTTTATGCTTTGGGCTTTTTCTGAGTGTGACCTGGTTCCCTGAGCCGATATCCCTCTCAATTGTGCCCCCCAGCCTGAGAGTCTGGTGTCCGTGGTGAGCGTCATCCTTACTGGGTTTGAGAGGGGGGTACCCTGAGTTAGTCTGTGAGGTGTGAGCCACCGCTGTAGTGTCAGGTGTAGTGTGTGTGGTACCTCGACAGAGAAGTCTTGTCCATCACAAATCTGCCAGTGGAACTGACATAGGAAATTTTGTAATGGTCTCAGGTGAAATCTCACCCACGGAATGAGGTGAATGATACCATCATCCCCAGAAGGCTTGTCAGAGTCTTGAGGGTGGATTGGGGTCTGGATGTCACCTGCTGGAGGAACTGTGAAATTTTGTCTCGTCTCTGTTGAGGTAAGAATACACAATTTAGTTGAGTATTGATTAGTACCCCTACGTGTGCTGGTTCCTGCGTGGGCGTCAGGTGACTTTTTTCTGTATTTATGACAAAGCCATAGTGCGTTAGGAGTGCTATTGTTCTGTTCAGGTCCTGTATTGCTCGGTCGTATAATGGGGATCTGATCAGTAGATCATCTAAGTAGGAGTANAATTTTCTATTTTCCATGGGTCCCGGCCAGTCACTCTCTGCTCATTCAGCACTCATGGGGACGTACAAAAGCAGTGTCCTTGAATGAGAAAAGGGGAGGGCGCAGAACCATCTGCAGAATATTACCCTTCTCCTTGAGTGCCAAAATCATGGCAGCACCCGTTGCAGGACCCTCCTGCCAAACGCAGCCTCAGCAGACTTGAATTTATTCATTGTGTAGTGCTTGGTGAAAGTGTGAAGGGAAGACCAGGTCGCTGCCCTACATACTTCGTCATATGAAGCTCTAGCCTGGAAGGCGACTGATGTGGCTGCACTTCTCAAGGAATGTGCCGAGAGCTGCTGAGGTGGAGGTTTATCCTGAGCCCTATAGGCCTCTGTGAGGCATACTACTCTCCATCTTGATCTATTAGTCTTGGAAGCCTTGTCGCCTACCCTCTGTGATTTAAAATTAATAAACAGGGCAGGGGAATTTCTAAATGAAGACATCCTTTTGATATAAGTTTTGAGGATTTGTCTGACATCCAAATGATGCCACACTTTCTCCTGCGCATGCTTAGGATGTGGGCAGAAGGAGGGTGGAGATATTTCTTGCTCCTATGAAACCTTGTATTCACTTTGGAAATAAATTCCTCATCTAGTCTGAGCATAACTGAGTCTTCCCTAAAAATATATCTATTGGGGTCAATACATCGGAGACCCTTCTAGCATAAGTAATGCCCACAAAAAACGGTAATTTGATGGTCAAAAACTACAGGTAGATGTCCTGGATAGGCTCAAAGGGGGGCTTAAGTAACGCCCGCAGGACGATATTGAGGTCCCATGTTGGAAAGTGATGAATCACAGGTGGGCTCTTAATCAGACTGCTCTCAGAAACTTCCTCACGTGAGGGTGTCTGTTCTGAAATTAAGCTGAGCATGTTGCCTAAGGCTGCTACCTGGCGTGACAGTGTGTTTGGAGTCAGCCCTTTTTGTAAACCAGCCTGCAGGAAATCCAGAATGTGCTTGATGCCTGGAGAGCAAGGATCTATTGAGCACGCTGAATACCAGGAACGTCTTCCACGTACGCTGGTATATTCTTCTGGTGGATTTGCGTTTGTCCGCTAACAAGGTGGTAATCATGGAGTTTGAATATCCTAGCTGTTTTAAAGAGCGCTGCTCAATCTCCAGACTGTCAGACTGAATATGTGAGGTTTTGTATGGTGCACCGGTCCCTGAGTTAGCAGATCATGGTTCACTGGAAGAGCGAGGGGTGGTTCTATCTGTAGATTTACCAGATCTGAGAACCATGGTCTGTGAGGCCACCTTGGCGCCACCAAGATTTTCTGCGCCCTCTCTCTGCATATCTTTATTGATGGTTTTTGTGAGGCGGGGCAGAAGAGGAAATGCATAGAGTAGGTCCTGCGGCCAGGCTTGGCTTAGGGCATCGCATGCAAGCTCTTTTGGGTGTCTGAATCGGGATATGAATTTTGGAACCTTGTGGTTCTCGTTAAAGGCAAAAAGGTCAGTGTCTGGGAATCTGAATGTTTGGATGATTAGGTGAATGATTTGGGGGATAAGGACCACTCTCCTGAGTCTATCTTTTGCCTGCTCAGCCAGTCAGCGTGCATCTTGCAGAGACCCTTTATATGTACTGCTTGGACAGAAAGAATGCTTTCTTCTGCCCATTTGATTAGTAGGGACGCTTCCTTGAATAGGGTTTGGGATTTTGATCCACCATGATTGTTCACATATGCCCTGGCCGTGGTGGTGTTTGTTTATTTATTTATAAATATTCGTTAGCCGCCCCCTCATGCCTACGGCATCTTGGGGCGGCTTACAGCATAAAAACACACAATAAAATTCATTAAAACAATGTTTTAAAAATACAATCCCCTGCTACCCCACCCTCCCCTCTGAAGACCTGGGCGAACAGCCACGTCTTGCAGGCTCGCCGAAACGCCAACAGACCTGGGGCCAGATGGGCTTCCTCCAGAAGGGAATTCCAGAGCCTCGGCCCGGCCACCAAGAACGCCCTCTCCATTGTTGGTGTGGACCAGGGCGTGTCACCCCTGAAGATGGGGGGTGAAGTGGAGTAAGGCTAATTGTATGGCCCTTAGCTCCAGCCAGTTTATGCTTTGGGCTTTTTCTGAGTGTGACCTGGTTCCCTGAGCCGATATCCCTCTCAATTGTGCCCCCCAGCCTGAGAGTCTGGTGTCCGTGGTGAGCGTCATCCTTACTGGGTTTGAGAGGGGGGTACCCTGAGTTAGTCTGTGAGGTGTGAGCCACCGCTGTAGTGTCAGGTGTAGTGTGTGTGGTACCTCGACAGAGAAGTCTTGTCCATCACAAATCTGCCAGTGGAACTGACATAGGAAATTTTGTAATGGTCTCAGGTGAAATCTCACCCACGGAATGAGGTGAATGATACCATCATCCCCAGAAGGCTTGTCAGAGTCTTGAGGGTGGATTGGGGTCTGGATGTCACCTGCTGGAGGAACTGTGAAATTTTGTCTCGTCTCTGTTGAGGTAAGAATACACAATTTAGTTGAGTATTGATTAGTACCCCTACGTGTGCTGGTTCCTGCGTGGGCGTCAGGTGACTTTTTTCTGTATTTATGACAAAGCCATAGTGCGTTAGGAGTGCTATTGTTCTGTTCAGGTCCTGTATTGCTCGGTCGTATAATGGGGATCTGATCAGTAGATCATCTAAGTAGGAGTAGACATTGATCCCTTCCGTCCCAAGCTGGGCTATCAGCATGATCAGTACACCTTGCAAAATGTTCAGGGGGCGCATGCCAGTCCGAACAGGAGGGCTCGGTATTGCCAATGGTGATGGCTGTAAGAGAACCAGAGCCATCTTCTGTGATTTGGGCATATGGGAATGTATAAGTATGCTTCTGTTAGGTCTATTGATGCCAGCCAGTCCTCTTGCAAGATGGCTCCGCATATTGACCTCTGTGTTTCCATTCTGAATGGTGCCACCCTTACGGATTTGTTTAAGGTTTTGAGATCCAGGACGGTTCTCCAGTCTCTGGATTTTTTGGGGACCAGAAAGAGGATCAAGGCCCTGGGCTCTCTCTGTTACTGGCACTGGTTCTATTCTCCTATTCGGCGTAGTCTCTGTATTTCGGTGAGCATGACTGAGTGTTTTTCTGGTCTTAGGGATCTTTGTGATGGAAGGAAGCTGGAACCACGGGCTTGAAAGAACTCTATATAGATTATCCATAGGTGATCGTGTTTAGCACCCAGGAATCTAATATCACGTCCCCCTACTTGTTTACGAACTTGAAGACCTATTTGTGGGTCTGCCTCCGGCAGGGGATCTGCTTAGTCATGCTTCCTTGTTACTTGGGCCTGGTTTTTGTTGGTAGCCCTGTCTGTTTTGGGAGGAGGATCTGCCCCGTTGTTGCCATCTGGGGCAGCCCCTGTTATCTCTCTGTGAGAAGAGCCCGTTCATCTGTAAGTGTAACTGTACGAGGAGGGTGTTCTAGGGAAGGGACCAAAATGGCATTTTATAGTGCCAAACCGCTGAAGGGAGTGCTTTTTGGACTTGTCTGCTGCTTCCTCTATTATCTTACCAAGGCAGACCCCAAACAGTTTGGATCTGTGGAAGGCTCCCAATATTAGTAGGTTTTTAGCATGTGGGCCTGCCTTCCATGATCTAAGCCAGAGATATCTCCATGCTGCCACATTGGCAGCCATTGCCTTGGCAGCCCAGGATAAAATGTCCGTTATTGAGTCGGTTAGAAAGGAGATGCCCAGCAGTATTCTGGAAGACAAAACTCTAGCTTTCCTGTTAGTAAGGTCAAGGCCTCCCGCATCCATTTTAGTAGGGCCTGGAACAGTAAGAGGACATCGTTTTCATCCTTAGAACTGTGGCAGAGGCCTCAAAGTCTCATCTGAGGCTAGCCTCCATGTCTCTATCACAGGGGTCTTTAGGATATAGAAGGGAAGACAGATTGTCTCGCTAGTGAGGCTGCTATGGTGTCTGCTTTGGGGACCTTGAAAATATCTGCCTTTGATTTGGACATAGCATATATGGAGTCTAAAGACAGTGGACTTGGGTGGATTTGCCAGGGAGTGCTCTTTCCCTCCTGGGAGAATAGCTTGTCTTTATCCCTTTTGTTTTCCCCTGTAGGGCTGTTGGGGATCTGTCCCTCTTCTTAGAGTTCCCCTGCCCATTCCTCTTCAGCTCTGTCTTGCTGAGAGTTCACTTTGTTCCTTCCCATCTTCCTGTTCTCTATGGGGGGAGCAGTTCCTCAGAATCTCTATGCCCCTGGCTAGGTCTGTTTGAAACTCTGGGGGGGAAGGCTCCCTGTCAGACTCTGATTAAGATGAGTCCAGGACGAGCTTAGGCTTTTTGGCAGGAGCCTTGCCTTTCCCCTCGTTTTTGGACCTGTCCTTAGAGGCGTGGTTGCAGGAGCGTTTTCTGCTCTGTTTGGCTTTTGCTTTCTCCTTGGGCCTGGTGCGGAGCCGGGGTCTGTGAGGGTCTGTTCCTGCACCGGGTGTGGGGGGCTGGAGAAGCCAGTTGTCGGCTTGTGAGTGATGCCTGCCAGGTGGTTTTCTGATGGGGGATTGCTTTTCTCCCATTCCCGCCAAATTTGGTGAGGCTCTGCCTGTAAAATGGCTCTGCTGCTCGCTGCACTCCTGCCTGGTCAGAGGCAGCAAAAGAACTGGAGGGCTGGGGGGGCGCCCTCATCGGATATACCTAAGACAGAAGATCAGTGCTGCCTCCTGCTGGCCGATGCGGACCTTTCCCCATGAGTGCTGAATGAGCAGAAAGTGACTGTCCAGGAGCCATGGAGAATTGCTAATGCATGGTGTTGCACTGGATGTTAGGTGTCAGGCAGTTAAAATTTCTGTAATTACAATACATTTGCTGATTTTTCAGCTTTTAAGTTATATTGCATCATCATTCTGAATTAGACCAAACTATGCACTTTTAAACAGAACAAGCTTGCGGTAGGTTAAGCTCTAAGTTCGCATTTTGGGGAAAAATTAATCCTCCTAAATCCTAACAATGCCAGAAATACTTGCATTTAAACAAAACCGAATGAAAACTTTCACTTGGATATAGCCTCAATACTTGCGACTCAAAATGTTAACAGACTGCTAATATCTTAAGTGAGACTAAAAACTCATTAGAAACAAGTGAAAAATAGTTTCACTAGCTGAAGTGGGAAAGTAATGTTTAAAACTGTATCCATTTTAATAGTAAAGGCTTATTAGTAAAAGGCATGGAAATATGTTTAGTGTCTTTTTAACTAGAAACCAGGGAACTATTACTATAATATTCAGTTTTGTTTACACACACTTCTGCTATTTTTGTATATGTTATGGTGGAACACATTTACAATTTTAAAATGTAATCTGTTTTGCTCTCACTTTACCATCTTGGGGTCAATGTGGGATTCAACTACTGTTGAACATTATATTGTAGAAACAAAGCAGACTTGCCTTTTAAAATCCTATTGTTGAAAGGCTCCTGAACAATAGCAAAAACCTTGACTTTTAAAATTAGAAATTGTTGACATTTACTTCAGCTGAGTCATTAATTCATCCCAGGTTTGCATAGTTTAAAAAAGCAGGGTGAGCATAGTTAGTATAATGTATTTTCCTCTTAAATGTATAATACAATAATTATTGCATTGTATAGTATTATTCAGTGCAATCCTATACTTGAATATAATGTTTAACATGGCAATTGTGTATTGTGAAATGCAGCAAAAATTACCTTGGAGTTTTAAAAATCAATAAAACACTTTCTGGGTACAAATGAAATTTCAATCAGCAGCCCAGAATTAGCAGAATCGATATGTAGCCTCCCTCTCTGAGCTATGCGGTTTGGTCCCTCTTGGCCACACTCACAACTCGCTGCCACTGCTCATTGCTGCTGCTGCTGCTGCTAGGGCTGAAACTTCTTCTCGTATTTTCTCATTTTTTCAACGACAATTGCGTTTCTCTGTTCTAGGAAACTAGAATGAACTGAGAAATAGGCCGGATTATTGTTGAGAAAAAAAATGAGAAAATAGAGAAAAATAAAGTATTTACTGCAGGCCTCTGGTCCAGTAGCTGCTTGCCACGCTCGGCCGCCCTCTGCAGAACGTAGAGAGCTGAGCTTGCTCGCTGCATCCCTAGTCATCCTACACTCTGCAGAGTTTAGCTGGGATCCGATGGGAAATGATCCGAGGGGCGCAGGGAAGCCTTTTCCCAGCTGTGTGCAACATTCCAATCAGTCCGTCTCCAGGGGGACTGATATCAAGGCAGCGCACAGTACACCCTTGCTGCACCATTGCCCGCGTCTCTTCCAGTGTCAGACCCCACCTGCCTCCACTCAGATCTCGCTCCAGCTGCTTCCCACCACCTGATAAGGCTGGCTAACCCCCAGCGCAGCTGTCCCTCCTGCTAGTGTCCACTAGCATCCCCCAAAAGCCAAGGGGGGGGGGGGAAGAGTAGGTAAATCTGGGATAGGGCTAGCATCAGGGATTGTCCCTTTAAAAACGGGACGTGCAGCCACCCTACTAAAATGTCTTAAGTATTCTTAAACGTGGTAGCGTATTACTAAAGTAATAGTCATTTAATCCACTTTGGCCTGTTTTTACACAGCTTTATGGATCTAGTGCAGGTAGACTTTAGCATTTACAATCTTGTCACAGGAGAGCTGCCATACTTGGATATGAGGTTCTGTTCTTAATGACAGGAGTCATTTAGTATTCAATTGAGGCGCGTTCATTTTTTAAGTTAGTAAAAATGCCTAACTACTTTTTAAAAGTGTATTTCCTATTTTGAACATAGCTTGTAAAATGCATTTTGCTTAAGGAGTTGGTGAATGGGTTTTCCTGACCCAAAGTAAGCGTGGCAATGAAAACATTATAAACACACATTCTCCTTAACTGCAAAAGTATGATAGCACCAGCTAAGTCTTTAATATTGCACATATAGGATATGTAAGACTGTATCTGGTGTTTCAGTGTGCATGCTAGGCTTATGTCTAGAAACACATGCAGAACCGGAATACATTATGGCTATAAAACAAAAGCACTATCTTCGTCTTGCTTATGAAAGCACTGGAACCTAGTTCACCACACCACAGTCTTCTTTAACAGCTACCCCTCATTTCCCTGGCGCTGTTTTTGACCTTTTTTTTCAGTTGTTCGAGTTTTTGCATTGCAGTGTATGTATTGTAGCATTATACGAGCTGGATGAAAAATACTTCGAAAATAAATAGGATACACGGTTACTGCACATTTATTGTTTCATATCAGCCATGTTACAGAAGTTTGTTCCCAGAGCTTTGAAATACAATTCTTAATTTAAAAGGGCATTTGCCTTGGAGCAGATTTTCATGTTCTGTTATCATGGTTAGTTCCACTTCTGCATCCTTGCTACAGAAGTTTAGTGGCATTGTGAAGGTAGGGGGAAAGTGACCACATATTAGAATTTTTGTTCAAAAGGAGGAAAACAGCCAAACAATGGCCATAGACTTCAGAAAAGCTAATTTAAATAAGTTCCAAGAAATAGTGGGTGGAATCCCCTGGTTAAGATCATCTGAAGAGGAACGATGTCCAAGAAAGCTGGAATTTTATTTATTTTTAAATCCTAAAAGGACAATCACAAACCATTCCAATGAAAAAGAAAAACGGGAGCTATCCAATGAAACCAATGTAGATGCACAACGAGCTTACTCAAGACAAGACTCAAATGAGACATAAGGAATGGAAAGCGGGACAAGTTACCCAGTATAGATACAGCCACACAAGATGCGACCTAGCGTTGGGCAGCCTTACTCCAATCTGGGTCGTTGCCACACTGGGCTCGTGTGCCCAGTGGCTACCAGATGTTCACCCGGGATGAACAGCTTGCTGCTAGGCTGTATCTTTGGAAAAAGGCCAAGGACACGAGGTGTAGCAGCCCCACCCAAAGTGGGGTAATGCTGCCCAACGTGAGGTAGCACGCTGCCATTTTTGGGCCCGCTCCCCATCTGACCCACCCCATGGTGAGGTACATTGTGGAGCTTTGAGCAGCTGGCACCAGTCCCATGGAGTCACAGCTGGGCTGAGATAGCAGGAAAAAGTGTGTGTGTGTGTGTGTGGGGGGGGCTCAGCACCTTGGCCCACCCAGAGGCATGGTGGCACGGGTGACAACAGCCCATCTGGTTTCCCTGTGGGGGATGGGGTGGGAAATAGTCTGTCCTGTTCTCTGCATTGACCCCACAGGGTACTGGCTGAATGCCCGCCGCAGGGATCGGTCATGGACAGGCTCAGCTGGCTGCACCCAGCGTGTGCAGACAGGTAGCCCGAACTTAGAGAGATGGTGTTAGGAACGCTAAGACAAAATGAGCAAAGGATAGCAAGGGATTGTGCCATCCAGCTGAGCTCTTCCAGATGTTACTAAATAGCTTATTCAATCCTAGCTGTCTCTACCTGGAATGAAATCATTAGCTGCCTGCTGTGATGAGTTTGCCACCTACTTTGCAGGTAAAGTCGCTTGTATTTGACACCACTTGGGACGTGCCAGTCTGCATACATAATTTGAGGCTGGGGAGGCCGGTCTTGTCTGGTTTGCTTGGATCAGTTTTAATTAGCCTTGTCCACCAATGCAGAGGCTGTGCTTGAGTGGCGTGGGCAATCAGTTGCAAACTAGATCCATGCCTGTCCTGGTTGGTGAAAGCTAGCTAGGAGACACTGGGGCTGTTGCTGTTTCGGGTTGCCAATGCCTCCCCCCTTTGGAAGGGCAGGGTGCCTCATGGCCTCAAAACTGCAGTCATCTGACCCCAGCTCAAGAAGCCATCTCTTGCTGTCGACTCCCCTGCCAGCTATCACCCCATCTCGTCTTCCCTTTTTTGGGAAGGTTATAGAATGGGTGGTTGCCTCACAGCTTCAGGCACATCTTGATGCTATTGGATTCCTGGACCCATTGGTCAGGATTCGTCCTGCACATGGCACCGAGACTGCACTTGTGACCTTGGTTGACGATCTCCATTTGGAAATAGATGAGGGTAATTGTACCCTATTGATTTTGTTAGATCTTCTGGCAGCCTTTAATACAGTTGATCATGGGGTGTTGACACAGCTGCATGACTTGGTAGGGGTTTACGGGATTGCTCTTGAGTAATTCTGCTTGTTCCTGGCTGGGAGAACCCAAGACATGGTGATGGCTCATTGTCCCCTGGGGAACTCCCTTGTGGGGTCCCACAGCATTCCATCTCGTCTCTGCTGCTGGTTCAATGTGTATCTGAAGGCCATGGGCAAGATGGTTGAGGTCTGGAGTGAAGTGCCATCAGTATGCTGACGACACCCAACTCTCTTTTTTTTCCATCTGACCCACATCCTGCAATCTCTATGCTTACCCAGTGCCTGTGGCTGCCACTGGGGACTGGATGCAGGTCAGCCAACTGAAGCTGAATCCAGATAAGACTGCGATGGTGGACCATCCTTGTGACCTGGGGGATACAGGAACCTCTGTTATTAATGGGGTTCAGCCTCCTTTGGTCATTCAGGTTTGCAACCTTAGGGTGCTCTTGGATCCACTGCTGCGGTTGGATTGCCAGGTTGAGTGGGGGCCAGGACCACTCCTGAAGGTGGCAAGGACCAATTTGACTTCACCATTTTATATTTCAAGTGGAAGAAATTTTTAAATGTGAAATTTGTTATGACTACTACATGCATATGACAAAGAAATAAACTAGTACTCTTAATTTGACAGGTATGTCAAAGTAGAGAGTCTACTCCATCATAGACGTATGCTAGGAAATATGGAAAACGGTGAGTTGAAAAGCAAGACCGAGGATCCATGAACTACGAATGTTCTGACCCCCAATGGATAAGGTGCTAATGCAACACACTAATGTCAAGCTGGACTTCATGGTTTAAAGGTGGTTCTGCATACTTAAGGCTCTTATGGAGCCTTAAGCACACATGGTCTGATTTACCTACTAACTCTAGCAATTCAGAGGATCCTAATCTGCTTTACAAGCTGATCCTTGTACATAGTTTTAGATTCCCACCAGTTGCAGGCTAATGCAGCTGAACAGCACCATAACACAAGCGTGTAAGTCAGTAGTTCCCAATCAGGGCACACTGGCATGTCTAAACAGGTGGTCAGCTGAGCACTAAAAATTTAGTTATTTATGGTTGCTCAACAAACCATGGTTCTTCAAGGCCATGCCACAACTGTTACAATGGCTATTAAATTGAATATTTTCACACAAAGGGTGGGGAAACTTTCGCTCCAAAGGGCCACTTTGAAAATTAGTACAAGCATCGGGGGCAGAGGTGTTTTAGAGGGTCGAGATCCTGGATCTATGCCAGGGATCTGTCCCCCACCCTTGATCCAGGGGGCAGATCTAAGGAACTGAAAAGGGGCCAAATAAGAACTAGCCACAGGCAGCGTTAGGCCACTGAGCTGAAGGTTCTCACCCTTGTATTTTACCTATAGTATTAATAGTTCAAGTAATACACACTGCATCGTGACTTCAATTATGTGCAAGAAGGAATTTTGATGTTATAGCCAGTTTAAGTGTATGGCTATGTGTAGTATATTGACAGGTAAACATGGCTAAAGTATAGGTGAGCTCAAAAAAAGGTTGGGAATCTTGGTATAAAAGCCACAGAATAACCTCTTCACTAAGACGGCACAGTAAATACAGGTCTGAAATTTTGAAGTACTCATCAATACAGCTTTTGAGCAGTATACAGCTTGTGAGCTATTTAATATTCCTACATCTCTGGTCACTTTTTCATAAATTGTCAGGCCTATCCAATCCAAATCAGCACCTCTAAGCAAACGAGTGATTTCCTGAATACCTTTGGTTTAGAAGCAGCTCAGAAAGCAGTTTTAATAACTACTGAAACTTTCAAGCCCTGACCTACAGTCGCCCTCTTTGGTTCACAAGACCCAGCAGCAACACAGCACAGAGTAGTAAAGCTACAGAATCAGGATTATCTAATGCATAATCTCCTTTCAGGAAAAATAATAATAATAATAAAAAAATTCAGGGTATTTTTACTCTGGCTCCCCAACAGGAAGAGGATTGACAAGAAGAGGGTGAAGACTCCTGAAAAAAATTGCAGCCACAATAAAAAGAAAAAAGGCATAAGTAATCTAGCCTAAAAATGCATGTGTAGCAATATTTGTTTCTCTGTGCCTGTATTGCCACTTCATAGGCTAGAAAACTGAAGTTGTATATGGTTTTTCACCTGAGCAACTTGAAGCTATTGTTTGTAAATTGTGCTACCCATGCTCATTATAAATAGAAAAATCCATTCACTACACTAAAAGGAAATTCTTATAGCAGAGAGGCCTAGAAAACACCTATTAGTACTCAGACACCAGCAATGACTACCCATGTTGCTTTTAACAAATTGAGTATCCTTGACAAGGGTTATATCACAGGAGATTCATGAATGAAATGAACGTCAAGTACTTAAGTTTCTCAAAAAACAAATGACATGATTCTGCAACATCAAGGTAAGCTTGAGTATCTTTCTTAAAATTCTTTGGTTTTCCTTGAGATGAAAGATGCTGTCCCAGCTGTAAACTTACAATACACATCATCCATATAGGACTTAAAAAGCATCTCTTTGATTGCATTGAATAGGCTCGTTACTGTATGTAAAAACCACACAACGCATTCACTGTTACTACAAGGTTCTTTGTGTGGCAACAGTCCTTGATGGATAACCCAGAGCTACGGTGCAATGTACCTCATTATAAGGAAAACTCTGGAGAAGAACTTGGACGTGGTGGGTAATAAATAGATCACTTTTTGAACATGAATTATGATGGATTCACTGCATGTTGAAGACCAGGTTTTGAACCCCAAGATGCAGAAAGACAGCCTGTATAATTATACAAACTATCTGAATCACAACTGTCCAGCTGAGGGCTGGATCCCTCCTTCATAACCAGCATTCAAATTCTTCTTTGGACAGGGTGGGCGGATGATAGCCCTGGCATTGGCCCTGTTCAAGGCAAAGACTCTTGCCCAGGTCCTGTATGGTGCCTGGACTATAAGCATAAACTGGAGAGAATTCAGAATAGTTTCCTGACGGCAGTGTTGGGTATCCCTAGAAGCTCCCCTCAGGTAATAGCTAGAACTGAGCTGGTGCCGGTAGAGGTCTTGGTAACCCAACAGCTTATTAATTACTGGCTGAAACTAGTAATGGTCCCTGAGGGGGAAGACTCTTTGCTGAGGCACGCCTTGAAGTCAGGCCTGTTGGACCCATGGGAGTTCCAAGTCTGGCTGTTAATCCAGCGCCTGGAGTTTTCCCCTGATTGGAGGAGGGTTGGGCCAAAAGCCTTTAAGAAACTGCTGTATCAGAGGCTCCTGGACCAGGTGTGCCAAATTGAACATGCCCTGTTGGCTGCTCAAAAGATTGCTCCTAGATTGGGGTTAGATAACGCTTGTTCATCTGGATTCAGTTATCTTTATATCTGGCAAGACCCCGAGAGACGAGGTGGCCTTCACAAAAATTAGATGCAACGTGTTCGCTTTGGCCGTGGTTGAGGGCCGTTATGCAGGCACACCCTATGACGAGAGGCTGTGCGTCCTCTGTAATTTGGATGTTGTGGACTCAGTTGAGCACATTCTTCTCTTGTCCGGCCATGGCAGGGCCTCGGGTAAAGTTCCTAGGGGA
Source organism: Sphenodon punctatus (assembly GCA_003113815.1). Classification (NCBI taxonomy): domain Eukaryota; kingdom Metazoa; phylum Chordata; class Lepidosauria; order Sphenodontia; family Sphenodontidae; genus Sphenodon; species Sphenodon punctatus. Next base: position 1,974,374 of record QEPC01002141.1, on the reverse strand, counting down.
CACCCTTTTAGGGTTATCCTCTTGCTCAAGTATGGAGGTGCTACGGCGACTGCTGAGTGCAAGGGATTCCCCTTACTCGTTTGATGGCCAATTTTGCATATGCAGCTATGCTGGCTAGGAAAACCCTTCTAAAGCCCCCGTTTGGTATAAAGCGTGGAAATTAAATGGTAAACTAACAATAGCTAGGGGCCAGTGCTCACAATCTTGTATCTGGCAAATCCCCAGAGGAGGTGGAGACTAGGGGCTAGCTAATCTGGTTAGAATGCTGTCATGGGAGAGCTGGGATTTGATATAGCTCAAGTGTTGCATTTGTTTAGTTGTTTTGTAGTGCTGGAATTCATTTATTTTTTTAACTTGTATGTTGTAACAGCCTATGGTTATACAATAAACTTTATATTATTATTATTATGACCAGCATTCTGGTTAAGAAGTTGGTTATCCTTAATCAAAATAGTGCAGTACCATCTCTGACAGGGCATGGCTAATTCTGGGATAAATCTTGTCTGGACTAGTCCCCCCCATAAAATTACATTGACAGGGAAATTAAATCAATTGTCCTTGTACATCTGTTCAATACAGTTCTCCTCCAGTATACACAATCTCTTAAAGCATATATACACTTCTCCCAAGTGCTATTTTATAGGAATTGGTTGTGTCCTGAAGTTCGTATTTACTGATTTTCTATTTCATTTGCAAGTTGAGTTTTTGCGAACAAAATTTTCATACTTCTAAGCAGAACCACCTCTTTTCCTCCTTTAGTAGCATTTAGGCACTGAATGTGTGTGTTAAAATCGTGAGCAATGAGATTTAATTTAAGTGCTGTTTTCCTTTTTTAAAACATAGCACCGAGTTGTCTTGGTCAGACGCCTGGGATATTCATTCATCCTGCCTGGATGTCTCAATGCCAACTCAACTTGAACATGGCCCAAACTGAACTCCTTATCTTCCCTCCCAATTCTTCCTCTCTCTCTTTCCTGTCAATTACCCTTGACGGGGTTCCTATCCTCCCTGTTCCCCAAGCCCGCAGCTTGGGCTTTATCTTCAACTCGCACCTTACCTTCAAACCCTACATTGACTCCGTCGCCAAATCCTGCCCCTTCTCCCTCCACAACATTGCTAAGATCTGCCCTTTTCTGTCTGTCTTCTCTGCCAAAACTCTCATTCATGCTCTAGTCATCTCACGCCTCGACTATTGTAACCTCCTCCTCACTGGCCTTCCCTGCTCTCACCTTTCTTCCCTCATCTCTGTTCAAAACTCTGCTGCCAGGATCACCTACCTAGTCCATCGCTTTGACCATGTGCAGCCTCTCCTCTCCTCCCTCCACTGGCTCCCTCTTCCTGAGCGTATTCTGCACAAGCTCCTCGTCTTCACCTGCAAAGCCCTTCACAAGCTCACTCCCCTACCTCTCTGTTCTGATCTCCCTCCGAACCCCTGCTCAAGCACTCCACTCCTCTTCCATCCCCTCCCTCGCCCTCCCACGCCTCCTCTGCTCCCCCAATTGCCTTCGTCTCATATCCCTCACTGCCCCACCTGCCTTGCCCCCACCCTCCACACCGTCAAGTCCCTCCTCAAAACCCACCTCTTCCGCTCCGCCCTTCCTAACTCCTGCTAATCATCCCAACCCAGGATTGTCATCCATCTGTTATCTGTAAACTCCCATTTACTGCAACCAAGCAAAGAGCTTGTACCTGAGTTCCCACATCCTCATGAATGTCACATCCCTTGTCTCTCCCTCTGTTCCCCCTTCCCTGTCTCCCCTCCCCGTCTTTAGATTGTAAGCCCTCGGGCAGGGACCGTATCTATTTTATTCTTTGTAAAGTGCCAGGTACATCACTGGCGCTATATAAATGCTTATACTAAAATTAAAATAAAAAAATAATATGGACAAAGCTTGTTTATTCAACTTGGATTCAGATATTAATTCAGGATAACATTTCTCCCAAAGCATGTTTTGCTTGTCTGAATCAACTTGCTCAATAAGATGTAGGCAATATTTAGCATCTGCCAGCACTAATAAATTGTTACAAATCTGACTTCAAGAAAGGAAATTCTGAACCCATCAGTGAAATAGTAGGAAGTCTTACCTAGTTCTCCCCCCTCAATAACAGTTCTGAAAGCCTCCATAATTCAATACAGCCAATGATTAAGATTTTAAATACAAAATATATGAATTATGTTTTATAAAATATAAAAAGCTAGTCAAAATTACATGTTTTGATATTTAATCTCTAATGTGTGGAAGGGATAGCAGTAGGAACTTAAATATGATAAGGATTATTAACAATAAATACAGGAAAAATTAGTGCAAAAATTACAGTAGAAGGATTTTTTGAATGAGAATATAAAGACATTCTAATCTGTACAAAAACAGTCCCAGCAATTCAATCTGTTCTATAAATACAACCATATATGATGAATGCTTCTATGCAAAATAATAGCTATTCGAAAGTGTGCTTTGTTCAAACTTCTCTTGGCAGCTTAAGTTTGCAGGAAAATCTGTGAAGACAAACATTTCTAAAGTTAGATAACTTGTCTAACAGAAGCAACAGCTTCAACAAGTACAGACAGAATTTAAAAAGCGAACATTCTCCCCCCCTCGCTGACTATTGTTTTGTGGCTACCAATTATTCTTGGAAATGAACAAACAACTGAATTTTCATTTATATTGACTTACTGTATAAAACGCTACTGGGAACTTATTTGTCCACACTACAGCTTGTACCAGTTTAACCAGCTCTAAATAAGTAACCTTCCATTGTTCACAAAGATACAGGGACTTGTGGGCAGTATCCCAGTATTCATTCACCAACTGGAGTTCTAGTGTCATCTACTGTAAGATCCTCCAGCGTTTAAGCACCAGCACTAGACCTTGGTGCCAGTGCAAGGCATATTCAACACAACTTATGCCAGGAGGATCACACTGACCCTTTTTACAGGAGACGCACCCACGCATAAGCACCTATAAATCTGAGTGTTCGTGCATGGGGTGTCTCGTGTAAAAGCCGTGGCGGGTGGGTGTGCATGCGTGCGCGCTACTGACAAAGGCCCTTTTCACAGATATGCTAACACTGATAAAAATGGGTGTTACATTTTATTATATATGTTGCAGGTGTACTCTGGGTGCCCTGCAACATGTATAATAAAATGTAACACCCATTTTATCAGTGTTAAGAGTGTCTGTGTGAAAAGGGTCAAACGCGCACACACCCACCTCCACCCACACACGGAGCAACCGACGAAAACAGTGGTTGGAGCTGGGCGAAGATTGTTGTGTGCCTGTCTACACCCTTCCCCCCACTGCACACGCATCTACGCACACACCAACACCCCCCCACCCATGCAGCCCGTGTAAAAAAGGGCTACTGTTAGAGTCCAAATGCAGGCTAAATCAGTTGAAGCAATGCTAGTCTTGCTAAACTGTAGTAAGAGGGGCAAGTTAACCTACTTTGTAAGGGCTCAAACCAGTAAAAGAGCCTAGGGTGGGAAAGCTCTTGTCAAGCAATTTATTCTTAGCCAATATGAATGCATACTATGTACAGTGGAGTGTCCCAATGTTGGGGTTTACCTATAGTGGAGTATGAAATTGGCTGTGCATTGCTATTGTCTGTTGAAGTTTCTCCTCTTTGGCTCTTCTACAGTGGCAAATCTAAAAAACAACCACAAAACAAAAAAGGAGTAGTTAACTCTGCAAAGAGCTTCTCTAAGTATTTTAATTAGAAACCTGGCTGTGATTGAGAGAGATTGACTTCAGGACTCCTTCCCCTCCAACTTAGTATGAAAGTGGCTCATCATATTTATAGTAACATTGTTGTAGCACCTGTTCACAGAGTAAAATATTGAATGAACTTTAGACAAGTTGATCAGTGGGAAAGAAGAAGAGACCAGAGAAGTGCAACTGGCTAGATGCTGTTAGCGGACCATGAGCAAAGTCCACTGCAAACCATGGACTATAATTTAAAATACAATATAGGGGGGAGGGGGGGGGAGGGGAAACTGTAGCCAGACAGAATTTTTGCTATTTGTGAGAGAAGTTTCATTTCATCATGTATATGATTTTCTGCCCTACTACTCAACAAGTTGCATTAACTCTTGTTGGCAAGTGCCCTCCCCCTAAAATTCACTCTACCAACTCTCTACTTTACAATTTAGTACATAAGAAACATAAGACGACCATCAATGCAGGTTACATGGTCTTTGTTAGAGGAGTGTTACAAAACCCCAAGAAAAGCAAGGTACGGCCACACAACATTTTGTAGTTAAGGAGACAGGACATATTAACTAGTTATAGGTAAAGAGACACACTGTGTAAGTATTTTAATGGCAAAAAAGCCCTGAACACCATGAACGAGGGCCTCTCCCCCCACACATTTATAATGCCTTGCTGATCAACAGGGAAGCAGGATTTCCCCCACATTATTATTATAAACATTTATATAGCGCAGGTCATGTACCTGGTGCTGTACAGAACATAGAAAGAGACGTGGGCCCTGCCTGTGGCTTACAATCATCTGCCACTTGCAGGATGGTGGGTGCGGGGTGAATCCTGATTTTCCTCTGAATATTTGGTAAACTGGAAGAGTTTTGCTTCTGCTCACCATACAAGTTCTGGACTTGTGGCTTGCATGGTGCATCAATAAATCCATGGGCAAAGGTCTGATATTTCCCAATGAAAGTGTTACTGTCTCCTGCCTCCCTAAGTTTTTACATATATGGTCAGCTAGTTCAGGTCACTTACCAAAAACTAGTAGTGGTTTTAAGTTTAAACGCTCTCCCAGGAGTTGAACGGAAACCTGCTTGTACAGCCACCTGGGACTGTTCTGTGAATTGCTCGCTCCAAGTTTCTATTTCATTACAGAAAGCTGTAATTTCATTATTAAAATCTTTCCTTGTGTTAGACTGCATGCATACCACAGCTGAAGTTGAAGAGAGATGGTAAAATTTCACATTTAACAAAAACATTAAAAAAAAAATTCAAGTATTTAATGCCACTTTTCTGATGGTTGTAATAGAGGCCTTTTCACACAAGACGCCCCCACCCACGGGAACGCTGTGGGCGGAGGTGTGTGCGGGCTCCCATGCATGGAGCAAAGGGCTCCAATGCCTGTTGCTCGATGGGCGTGTGCCTGTGGGAATGAGCGCGCCGCCACCTCCACCCACCATGGGCGCAAGCCCATCCCCCCACCAACCATGGTCCGTTTAAAAAGGGCCTTAGAAACCTCTTCACCAAAGGACTACGTTTCCAGCACAACCCCAAGCCTCCAACACATGATCAAAGAAATTTTCAAGTTAACAGCATCCAGCACGTGGCTTTTTGGACACTTAATTGCATCTCTCATAAGGACACCTGATTGCACCTTGCCAGACACAGCAACGGTGGCTGGCTTATAATGTTAGGATTTTTATTAGACTATTTCTAATGGAACTGATCAACTATACACAGCTGCCATCTTCCAAGAGGAAAAATAACCACTTAAGTTTTCTATGTGAACACTATCAACTGCATATATATTCAAAATGGGGGCAGCTTCAAACGTACATACTACGCCCTTTGAATACAGCATTAGGTTGCCGGATCCAGCATTCTGAACTATGGGACGACTCCTCTCTTAGCCAACACATAAGCAATATAGATTTCTTAGATTGTGCAAGTGAAATTGTATCAGTTTGTGAAAGTTTACATACTGTTCTCTTTTCCATGAAACTACTCAAGAAGTCATCGATTTCTGTTTTTCCTTCCAGAAAGTCTTCTGCAATTGTGTCAGACTCCTCCTCAGCTTCGTGGGCTGCTACTTTCAGTCTTGCCTGCAAAGCACTTTTACTGCAACTCTGAGAAAGTAATAAGTGCTCAGTTACTGTTAAATGTTTACTAACAGCGGTGTTTTTATTACACAAGTTTTTAAAAAATGTATAAATGCAGATTAAGTTTGTGGAAAACACTATTGAAATATCTAAACAAAATTAAGCTACCGGATGTTCAAGAATCAGGCTGCTTTTCGACATTATATGGGAAGGGCGGGAACTTGCACAATCACAGCTCTGTAATTGCGGCGATTAGTGCCCGTGAGAATGCACTAATCTCCTTTTAACATGCAAGAACATGCGTCCTTGTAAAGGCTACACTTGGGTACCAATGTGCAAGTGTTCTCGTGCGATAAAAGGGAAAGGGCAATTGGTTTACTTACTGGTGAATTGCCCTTCTGGGTAATGTGCAGGACGAGAGCTCTTGCAGCCTGGGATGATCCCCACATAGACCACTAGGAGGCAGACTACAGTAAAGCTGAGACTGGCCATGTGTAGAGGGGGTTCATCCCTCCCACTTGCCAGTTGTTCTCAAAGCTACAAAAACACTGAAAAAACACCTAAAAGAAACTATATTAAATTTAACAATGGTAACAAGTATAACCGACTGAAATGCTGACAGGGAGGGAGAAGTATCGGATCCTGATCCGCACCTTGGGAGTCTAAGTTCAAAATCACCCCCTGTGAAAAACCTCAAGCCCTTGATCTCCGCTCAGCAGGTGGGCCGAGCTCCTGTCCTGCACATTACCCAGAAGGGCAATTCACCGGTAAGTAAACCAATTGCCCTTTCTCCTGGGATGTGCAGGACGGGAGCTCTTGCAGCCTGGGATTTACCAGAGCAGTGTCAAGCAGAGAGGGAAACAGGGGATCAAGGCTAGAGAAGGACCGACTGAAGGACCCTGCGACCAAAGGCCGCATCAGCTGAATCCATCAAGTCCACCTTATAATGTCGGGTAAAGGAATGGGGAGTCACCCAAGTGGCTGCCCTACAAATCTCTGAATAGGGAGCCCTGGCACTGAATGCTGCAGAGGCAGCTGCTCCACGGGTGGAGTGGGGAAGAATAGACTGAGGCGGGATGACTCCGGAGGCCTAGTATGCCTCCAAAATACATGCCACAATCCAGCCCCCAATTGCTGGATGAGAGGCCTTATTGCCCCTTTTGCAAATAGTTAACTCCAGTAGAAGGGCTGAAGATTTCCTAAAGGAGGCCGTCCTGTTAATGTAGATCTTTAAGGTCCTACGAAGGTCAAATGTGTGCCACTTCTTTTCCAACCTGTGGACTGGTTTGGGGCAGAAGGAGAGAAGGATGATCTCTTCCTGTCTATGGAACAAAGAATTCACCTTTGGCACAAAGGCCATGTCGAGGCGTAAAACGACTGAATTTGATTTGAAGATGCACAGCGAAGGATTGCTAGACAGTGCTCCGAGCTCGGAGACCCTTCTAGCGGAGGTGATTGCCATCAAAAAGGTCACCTTAATTGTAAGGAAGGAAAGTGATACGGAACGCAAAGGCTTGAAGGGGGGTTCGGTGAGAGCCCTTAAAACCAAATTCAACCACAAGGTTGGGAAACAGTGAACCACAGGGGGAGCCAGAGCCCTGGCTCCTCGCAGAAATTGCTGGAAACGGGGGTGCCCTTAGATACCGCTACCCCTAATAGTTGCTAGAGTCTTGTTGAGGGCTGCCACCTGATGGGTGAGAGTGCTAGCCCAAAGACCCTTATCTAGACTCATTTGCAGGAAGTGCAGGATGGAGCTAATCCGCGGTTTCTTAGGATCTACCTGATGTGCTGCACACCAGTCTACGAAAACCCTCCAAGTAGCCTAGTAGATATGAATGGTGGAAAGACGTCTGGACGAAAAAAGAGTGGCTAGGACAGCGTCCGAGTAGCCTAAGCGCTGAAGAGCCTCGTGCTCAAGAGCCACATTGACAGTTGCAGAAATCGTGGATTGTTGTACCAGATTGGACCCTGAGACAACAGGTCGGGGTCTGGGTCTAGAGGGAGAGGGTCTTGATGTGATAGGCTTACGAGATCAGCAAACCAAGGTCGCAGCAGCCACCAGGGGGCTACGAGTATTATCGTCGCCTGTTCCCGACGGACCTTGGCGATCACATTGCTGAGCATCGAGAAAGGAGGGAATGCATACAGGAACCCCTGGGGCCAGTGAGCGTTCAAGGCATCCATCGCCTCGCCTGAGGAGAGCGGGACCGAGAGAAGAACCTCGTGCACTTGGTATTCCGAGTTGACGCAAAGTCGATTATTGGGTGGCCGAAGTGGTTGCATAGCCGATGAAATGCCATCGCGGAGAGGGACCACGCTCCCGGATCCACCTGTCTGCGGCTGAGCCAGTCCGCCGTGATATTCTCTTCCCCCTTGATATGCTTGGCTGAAAGAGACAGATTTGTTTCAGCCCAAGATAGGAGGCTGGAGGCCTCCTTGTGCAGGACTGGGGCTCGAGAGTCCCCCTGGTTGCAGATGTATGCCATCGCTGAGGTGTTGTCCGTCAGAACCAGGAGATGAGAACCCTTTATCCGAGGAGCGAAGTGGAGGAGAGCTAGATGGATGGCTCTGAGCTCCATCCAATTAATGGAATGCTCCTGGTTCCTTGGTCGCCAGGTGGCCTGGATGCATTCGGCATCCATGTACGCCCCCCAACCCAGTAGACTAGCGTCAGTTGTGATGACCTTTCGCACACGAATGGTCAGAGGGACGCCTTCCCGAAACTGATATGGAAGGATCCACCATACAAGGGAGTCGAGGAGTTGTGTGTGTGTGTGTGTGTGTGTGTGTGTGTGTGAGAGAGAGAGAGTGTGTGTGTGTGTGTGTGTTTGAGAGAGAGAGAGAGAGAGAGAGAGAGACATCCTATTCGTCTCCATAATGTGGCGCTGGTAAGGGCGGAGAGAAGCCTGGAGAGGATGGAGGTGATGCCTGGTCCAAGCCAGGTGCTGTATGCAGGAGACCAGAAGCCCCTGTAGAGATGCCAGGTGAGAGAGCGAAACTCGGGGACGAGAGAGGGTCTGCTGAATGAGGGCCTGAATCTTGCGCTGATGGGCCTCCGCCAGAAAGATACAATCGGCGTGAGTGTCGAGAATCACCCTGAGATGCTCTATGCGCTGCGTGGGGAGAAGACTCTTTTCCTCGTTTATAACAAACCCGTGTTCCGCGAGGACCTGCAGGGTGGACTGTACTGCTGCTACCGCCTGGGAACGGAAAGGAGCTCGTACTAGGATATTGTCCAGATAAGGATGGAGAGTGATGCCCTGCACTCGAAGGCTGGCGATAAGGGAAATTAGAACCTTGGTAAAGGTTCGAGGAGCCGTGGCAAGGCCGAAAGGCAGAGCCCAGAACTGCCAGTGGTGAGACACATACTGGAAGCGGAGCCACTTGCGATGAAGTGGCCGGATGGGGATGTGTAAGTAAGCATCGCACAGATCCACTGACGCGAGCCATTCCCCCTGCTGAATGGCCTTGGTAATGAATGCCAAAGTCTCCATTTTGAACCTCTTTAGGTGGAGAAACCTGTTTAAGGTCTTGAGGTCTAGGACCGCTTGCCACTGGCCTGACTTTTTTAAGACCAAGAACAAGATGGAGTATAGTCCTTGGCTTCTCTGGGCAAGGGGAACTGGCTCTATGGCCCGTATGTCTGTCCCTGGGGACAGAAAAGAACTGGTCCTTATTTTTTGAAAAGGAATAAAGCGCCTACTGTGTTTTGTGCACCCTCAGAGCCTTATTGGGCTGCAGCCACTCACTTGTAATATTTTTTTCAAAGGCCCTATCCAGAACAATACCCTGATCTCTCGAGGTAGGTTTGAGGATGTACTCCCAATCAGATTCGTCCTCAGAGGAATCCGAGGGGCTGTCCTTACTGGACTTCGCTACCAGGCCCAGGACCCTCTGAACCCTAGTAAAGAGTTTCGAATTGTGGGACACCAGAAACTCACAATCCTGCTCACTGCAGGAAGAAGGGGGGGGAGGGGGGCAAGAGGAGGCAGAAGGTCCTCCTGTTCCCCCTGATAATCCCCTTGATCTGAAATCTCATTGCCCCCTTAGTCATCATGCTCAGAGGGAGAATCTGCCCCCAAAAGGTCCTGTACATTGTCCTCTGGGGATATCCCCTCGGGAAGGGCCATGACTGGATCGAGGTTCTGTCGCACCCCCATGGGGGGAGGGGAGGGAGGTCCTCCTCATCAGAGGAGGATCCAATCTGTTCCACAAGGGAGAGCCCTACGTTTTTTCTGCACTTGAGGGCCAGGTGCTCAGCTTTGCCCGCCTATTTGGACTGACCCTTACCGACCCTGATAGGGGGGGGAATGGGCCCTTTTTCTTGGCCTGGGCTTATCTCTGTGCTGCATGGAATCTAACACAGAGAGCCTCGAGCTGTAATAACTCGATCTGTGAAAGGCCAGCCCTGCTGGATGGGCCTGGGGGCGGGGGGGAGAAGAGCTGGGGCCATTGGCTGAGGTTCGGGTAACTGGTGCCATATTGAAGGAGGCGACAGGAGAGTAAAAAACTCCCACGGGTCACTCGCCCCTGGCCAGAAAGAGTAACGTCCTTTCCGTCAATAGGGGAAGAGGACAAATTCAGCTGCGGGCCCAAAAATATAAAAATAAAAATGGCAGCTCCCGCTGACGAGAAATTTAAATCTGGTCTGTCCGGGGAGAAACAAGCGGGCAAAAAAGAACGCCAGACTGCCACAGCGGGAGAAGCGCCTGGGCCGAGGAAGCAGAGCTCCAAAGGATGCAGCCACACCGTCCTTTTAGTTGCTGAGGCGCTGGGGGAAGCCTCCCTGTCCCAGGAGGCAGCGCAACCCAGGAGCAGGAGCCCGCAATCGGGCTAGGACGGAGACGGGACCGGAGAAGCAAGTGGGGCGCCCGCAGGGACCCTGCCACGCCCGCCCTTCCCAGGATTCTGCGCCCGAGGGGACGGAACCTGAGGAGCCAAAATGCGCAGAGGCACCAGGTCACACCACGGCAAATTAAAGAAAGAAATTAAAAGTAAAGAAAAATTAAAGAAAAGTTTGTAAAACTGGGAGCTCTGCAGACTCCAAAAAGGGAGAGAGCTCCCCAGCCTACCTCCTAACAGTTCAGAGGCAGAGAAGCAACTGGCAAGTGGGAGGGATGAACCCCCTCTACACACGGCCAGTCTCAGCTTTACTCTGCCTCAGTGGTCTATGTGGGGATCATCCCAGGCGAATTAGTGCATTCTGACAGGCATTGGAGCCAGACAGTAATACATAATTAGTTAGCTCAGGGCTTTCAGATATCTACTGTTTATAACCAAATGAGAAATTTGTTCCGTTTAGTTTTTCCAAGACAGAGTCTTTAAAAAAGGTTTCTTATCAAGCACATTCCTGTGATTTTGATAGGAGTAATGTCCATGAAAAGTAATATACTTAATGAAACAAAGAACCTTCACATATTCATTTTTCCTTAATAAAATGTCATTTCTATTACACATTAAAGAGGGAAACTTTTATGCCAAACAAGCTAGACATTTCTCCAGCTTTTATTTCTCCATCCACGTTCAAGAGCAGACAGAACTGCCCAAGACCTGAATGAGTGCAAGTAGAGATATGCTTACTAGTGTTATCTTGGCAAAACGGGAACCACATACAAAAATACAGCTGCTTGCTCCATTTTGATTATACTGCTGGGGATGGGCCATGGCTCAGGTGGTAGAGCGTATGATAAGGTCGCAAGTTCAATCCCCAGCATCTCTGATAGCACGCCTGGGCGAGGCCTCTGCCACAGACCCTGAAGAGCCAGATTTGAAACCCCGCTGCCGTGTCAGGTTGTGAGAATACTGGGCTAAGATGGACCATTGGTCTGACTCAGTTAGGCAGCTCCTTACATCCTTATGTTATATTAAGTAAAGTCAAAGGCAAGCCAAACAGAAGGTAATGTTCTTCTGTCCTGAGACACAGGAACATGAGTTCTGTAACGAACAGGGAAAGAAATTTATGTTACTTCAAGGGTCAGTGTGGTGTAGTGGTTAAGAGTGCAGTACTTGGGCCAGGAGGTAGGGGGAGGCCCTGGTTCAAGACTCACCTTAATCTTGAACTCACTGGGTCACCTTGGGCCAATCAAAGACCTCTCAGTCTTTAGCAGGTGGGGGGGGGATGAGATTACCAGCCAAGTTTTTGCTTTCTTATCCCAAGCGTTTGCTAGGAGGAAGCTGTTTCTGGGGTTTAAGTTGTTTTAGATGACATTTATATTTGTGTTATTTATACATATGTATTATTGTTGGATTATAGTATGTGACCCTTGTGGGTCATCTGTGTGTTATGTTTGTGAATGACTATGACTTTGGTTACGTCAATAAAGTTTAATTGATTGATTGATTGACCTCTCAGCATAACCCACTTCACAGGATTGTTGTGAGGGTTGATAGTTGAGTTAGTTAGCTGTTAATGTTACAGTTAATAAGTTAAAAGAATTGTAGGCCACACTGAGCCTATGGGATAGGGTGGGGTAAAAGATTTTCTCACTGATGGGATATCTTCCTGCTTTGCAGACAACCAGAAACTCTTTTGCCAGCATTTTCCAGGCAGATTGCCTGGAACAATCGAGAAGGAAGTCAACGCTCTGCTTTAGCACTCCCTTCTCCCCATCTCTTTTGAGCTCACGAGAAGAGGCAGAGCCTCCTAGCCTCAGTTCCTTCCAATCTCCAGGCAAGAGCACAATGCAAATAGTGCACTCTGAGTCAGAGGGGAAGGATGGACGGGTAGCAAGAATATGTAGCGCTCTCTCAGAGAACTCTGTGACTGGTAAGTAAAGAGAATTTTCACATACCTGCTTCTAGATTCCTCCAGAGGAGCCTCCTGAAGAGGTCTTCCCTCTGTAGGGAGCGTAAGGGTTGATATAATTGATGCTGGCCCAGTATCCTGCTCAATACCCCGAGTGTTGCCAGAGGTGGTGCTGAGGGAACAGCTGGCAACAGTGGCAAGTGCAGAACCCGCCCGAGGCAGTGGCTACTGGCAACAGTTTCAGTGCTGGCCGGCACAGGCTACGTAGAACCCAGCCTGACGGGTTCCTCATCACCCCCCTTGCAAAGCTTTCTTAATAAGAACATCCCGAAGCCACAGCATGCGATCCTCTCGTCAGAGCAGACAGCAGGGCAAGCCTTGCAGGACTTGGTGTTATGGGACTCATCCAGACATGTCATGCACCTGTCGTGCTGATCAGAGATAGAGAGCATGGCATGACAAGACAGGCACCTCTTAAAGCCCAATTTCATTGACATGGTGTCTTTAGCGAAAAACGTGGTGCTCTGAGAGCCGCCAAAGGGCAGGGAACCCTAAAGAAAAATCTAACTGGGGGTGAAAACAGACATAATGATAACTCCACTTTAACATTGCTTATGCATGTTGCAGGGCTGTATTGGTGCCCGATGTAGTCCTGCAACATGCATAAGAAATGTTAAAGTGGTATTAAGGTGGAGTTAGCATTGTCTGTTTTCACACTATATTTAACTACGAAGACAGTAAACTAGCCAAAAAGTTTTTTTGTTTAAGCTGACGAGTGGTTAGAATTAAGCAACTGAGTGTTCCTAATCTACCAAGGGTGGTTGGAAGAGGCAGGGAGGTTCCTGCCTAATCCTTTTATTTTACCTCCTCTCACGAGATCGAAAGCCCGTGCAGAGAAGGCTG
>QEPC01002141.1:1918542-1950424 GCA_003113815.1 Sphenodon punctatus | reverse complement strand
TTTTTTAATCTGAGATTTTCCAATTTTGTGTCATAGAAAACTAGGAACCCTGCTGATAACCTGCTGGAGAACACCTGTGTGCCATGGCACACCGGTTGAGAACTACTGGGATAGGCAGAGGGGTAGAAAGGATGTTGCTGCAGAGAAACGCAAGGAACAGAAAGGGAAATGGCTATTAAATCTATCCTAGTCAAAACTTAATAGAATTTTATGGAATGAACAACTCCCAGTTCTTCTTTCACCTAATTAAAAACGTTAGACAACCCAACATAGCACCAACTTATGCAGTAGACTGATCTACCTTCTCCTGCCCTTGTCTTTACCCACCCAAAAGGTGTGTAGTGTCTAACAGTGAAGTGTTTGGTGGTGCACAATTGTGTACAACAGTACACCACAGTGTTCTATACTTGTTCAGAGAAACAGAATTATCCCCTAGCTCTTAGCATATTTATCTATTGAAATAAAGAGAAAAGTGAGATCATATATAGACAATGGTAACCAACCTTTTTGTGGTCACAAGCTACTTTTCAAATTTCAAGATTATAGCAACTTTATTTTGAAAGTTAAGTGATTACATTGTATCTTAGGGTAATTGAGCAGAAAATGAAAAAAAAAAAGATTAAAAAAACCCCGTTTTGTTTATTTTAGTGTTCATGTCTTTTAAGGAAACCTGACCTAATAGTTAAACAAGTTTTTCCCCCCCTGCAGCAGTCACTCTGGGCTTCTCCCAGCCCCTTGCCCAGAAGCCTTACGTGCCAAGTACATTTAAACCTTTTCTGTTGGTTCAGAGGTGTGCATGGTTTGAGGGTTTGTTTTTTTTAACCTCTCTCAAAATATTTTACATTTGTTGTAGTGAACTGTCATAAGCAAAATAAAAGGGTGTCACCTGCAACATGTTGGGGACTAATGATATATTGAAGCCAACAGAAACGGACCACATCATGACGTGTAGAAAAAAAACCATTTTATCCAAATGCAGCTCCTCTGGAGATGTATCAAAGGGTGATTTTAGGTAAGTACCTCCCCACCCACCACCAACCCACTATATAGGCTGCAGTGCTGCTGCAGTGCCTTATGGGTGCCCTGCAACATGTATAATGGGTGAGAGGTGAGTGGGGAGATGCTTGTCTAAAAGCACCCTAAATTTCCTTCAGATAGGGATCTGGCAGCTGTTGTTTGTGCCTTCATTACCCCAAGGCTAGACTACTGCAATGCGCTTTACATGGGGCTGCCCTTGAAAACTGTTTGGGCAGAACTTGGCAACTCATCTTTTGACAGGGGTGAGCCACTGGGAGCACATGACACCAGTGTTTCAGAGTTTGCACTGGCTGCTGGTAGAGTTCCAGTCACAATTCAAAGTGCTGGTTTTGACCTACAAAGCCCTAAATGGCCTGGGCTCTACATATTTAAAGGACTGCCTTCCTCATGTCCCCCATGTCCCATGTTCTTTAAGATCAGTGGAGAGCACCCTCAGTGGCCCACGTCCATATGTCCAGGGCACAGAGAGAAGCATTCTCGGTGGCTGTACCACAGGTTTGGAACTCCCTTCCCTTGGGAGGTTCACCTAAGCCCCAGTTTGAGAGTCTTCTAGAGGCAGTACAAGATCTATTTATTCAACCAGGCATTTAACAGGCAGAGGTAGAGCCAGGGGGGAGGGAGGCATATTATTAGTTTAATGGTTTGTCTGTTTTATATATGGATGGTAAGGCACCCTGAGCCTTAGGGGATAGAGTGGGATAAAAATCTAAAGAGAAAAAATATGTTTAAAAAAACCAAAAGAGATAACTCATATTACAAGTAATAAGTGCCTCTCTCGAACAATACTGTAAGCTTTTACCTTAGTTCAGACAGTTCTGGAAATGCATCAGGAACATCAGGCATCTTGTAACTGAACCCATTTTGGCCACCCTGAAAAGTATTTGTTTAAGTTTATAAGTCACTGAATTGCAAAGCCTTACCTGTTAATCTATTTAAATTAACTAAGACATCACAGAAGAGTGGCCATTGGTCTATGCCAGAAAAAAAGTGAACTAATTCCTTAGCACCTTCAACAGTAATTAAGATCTTTACTAATTCTAAAAACTATGCTACGAAAAAGTCAGTCTCAAATATTGTAACAAAGCTAGGTGTGATTTCTGCAAGACATAGTACTTGGAAGAACCAAATAAGACCGAAAACATGACCTTTCCCCAATATTCGTAACGGGTAACCAGAAACTAGGAATGGGGACACCTAATTCCAGGAAAGACCCAAGGCAAGCACCTTGGAAAAATAAAGCCAGAGTAATTGCAGCTTTCGGAAAGCAAAATTCAGAGGAGGACATCTCTAATAATCTAATATGAGTCAGTTTCACACAGTAAACACTCCCTAGATCATGGGAATAGTTTGAGATGGCCTTTATAAAAATGTTAAGTCTTGGCAGAAAGTGATCTTTAACCAAGGGATAATCTTCCATAATGTTGTTTCAGACTCCTCAAGACACTGAAGGCACCTCCACACAGAATACAAAATGTGCTTTTCATTTCATAAGAGCTTGTTTCCTGACATAAGAAATATGGGGAAAATCATTTTGGAAAAAGAAGCAGATTTCATTGCTGTCTTGATCTTGTGCAAAAAATCCTCACCTTTTTGAAATCAATGATAGTTTTGCCCAAATGGGTAAGAGAAACAAGTTTCAACCCAAGAGAGGGATCATGCCATGTAACAGTGTTGTCTATTTAGTGAGGCTGAAACAAGATCCCAGTAAACCAAGTAATCTCATCGAAATCCCTGTGCTCATTCTGTTCTGGGACAAATTGAGCAAGTGCTCACCAAGTTCTTTGTGAGTTTAAAGAAAAAGAAAAAAAGAGACAAGCGCTCAACTGACAAGCTGGGGAGGCTCTCCTTCCTAGTGCTTCCAAGCTAACTCTTGTCAATTTCAAAGCTTGCTCTCCCCACCCCCAAACAGCTCTTGGGGGGGGGGGGGGGGGGGGGGCGGAAGGCAGAGAGGAGAGCAGCTACGACTCTTTCCACCTGTGTGCAGCCCCCCCAATGGGTCCCTATTCCAGGGGGACCGATATCAGAGCTTGCTGGGCAGGGGAGAAGGGAGCAGCCAGCAGCGACCAGGACACTAGGAGCTCAGCCTGGTGTGTCAGCCCAGAGGGCATGGGTGCAGAGGGCACAGGTCTTTAAGGCGGTCACCCTCACGCTTCAAATTAGAGGCGCTGGGGAAGAGCGCCTTCAAGCAATCTGTGACGTGATTGCTTGCTTCCCCACCAAACGTCACAGATTGCTTCCCCACCAAACACCTGTTTGGCCATGTATGGGGGAAGCACACAGCAGGCATTTGAAATTTATACTCCCTCCATATCCCCCGTGGCCATTTAAAAAATTGCTCTCCAATAATTGCACCAAGATTCCCTGTGCCCGCAACTGCAAGCATTTTTGCAAGCAGCAAACACACGGCTGGCTTGTTTCAGCCCTAGAGATAGAAAACAGACAACGAAGGATTTTCTTATTGGGTCCTACAGACATTCCCAAGTGTTCAATAAGAATGTGAGTGATGGTGTCATCAGCATTCTGAAATCCTGCACAGCTAGGGATGTGCATCATCTGTCTAAAAAACACATAATGGTCAATATCTGGCCTGTCTCCAAAGGCTGCATCTGTGAGCAATCTGAATAGTAAACCTTAGCACCCATACACACCTGTGATAGTGCTTCTGTTGTTGGAACAGGTAATGGCAGGTCAGTTATCAAGCCAAAGGAGGGAGCAGCAGGTGTGTCTGTAGAGTAACTTGAAGAAACTGAATCAGCACCTGGCACAGATGCTATAGATCTATTCGTATCTTGTAGTGGATATGGGGAAAGAAACGAAAAACTCTGAGGAGCATAAGCAGGCATTCCAGCTGGTTTACTGTAAAGGCTAAAGAAAGGAAAAACTTACCATCAGCAATTAAACACTCAGCATTCATTTGGGATATTTTTTTAAAATTAAAATTATCACTAAGTCATGTTTGGTACGGTCTATATTATATGCAACAGAACCAACTACAAATATTAATCCAGGTCTCTTATCTCTCTCAAACATGTATGAAAGCAGTATCACTTTAAACCAGCGTTTTCCGAACTGTGGGTCAGGATTCCAAAATCTCTGCATGTGGGGCTGTGATCCAATTGATCTCTCTCTGTCTGTGCTGCTGTTTTAGGTCACAGGATTTTATTCAAAATCTTAAAATAGGATCTCACTATTAAAAACATTAGGAACCACTGTCTTAAGGCTGGTTTATACTACAAAAATTTAAGGCATTAATCACAGGTGCACTTGTAAGCATGGTGTCAAGCAGGATAGCGAGTATGGATTGCCTCAGTCTATACTGCAGTTGAACGGTGTTCATATAAAGGGGATTCCCACATAAGCTGAATTTGCGTAACTTGAGTTTCTAGTTAAGTTGAAGTAATTATTTTTCTGACCCCTTCAACCCCATGATCAAAAAAATGTATTGCTTCTTGAATGGAGGAGTCAAATTCTACACCCGGATAACTTGAAATGTTATGGATTATAGACTATATCCACCTAATTAAAAATATCAGTATCTCAGAGTATATTAAATGATTTCTTGATAGCATGTGGTTAAAATACTGTAGTACTTACCCTCCAAACTTGCCATTCAATGCAGCGGTGTCCTCATCCCCTGCCTACATTGCAAGCCCTCCAGCTCAGATGCATGGCAGAAAACTGGAGCACTGTGCTTTTGCAACGCAAGCTTGGAGCTCAGTGTGGGGCTTGCAGTGCAGGCAGAGACAGCACTTCTGTACCTTGCTGTTCAGATGAGCAGCAGGAACAGGAGCACTTCTGCATTGTACTGCAAACCTAGAGGGTATATATTACCTAAAACATGCCTTCAAGAAGTCCTTAATTTTCTCAAAAGGTAGTTATTTTGAGCTGGGAGGGTGACGTAGTGCTCGAGTATAACGTATACTGCCCCATTTAACTGCAAAAATTGAATTTCTGCTAAGTTGAACTTTTAGAGGTTCCACAAAATTTGACCTAGCCGGACACACTAACAATCCAGCAACAGTCCTGTTGTCAGCAATGCTTAACTACTGTAATGTAACCAAGGGTCTAACACCATTACTCAAATTATTCTGTCTGGTACACCAGAAAAAGGACATATATAACTTGACAGGCCAAAGAGCAGATTTGCATAACATTATATATGGACAATGTGTGAAAAACAAAGGGGCATAAGGTGGAAGAGATTTGATGGAAAACAGCAAAGAGGTTGAGGTTCTCAGTAACTTAGTGAGCAGGTGTCAATAGGGCAGCCCATTAGTCACTTGCCC
Organism: Sphenodon punctatus; assembly: GCA_003113815.1. Classification (NCBI taxonomy): domain Eukaryota; kingdom Metazoa; phylum Chordata; class Lepidosauria; order Sphenodontia; family Sphenodontidae; genus Sphenodon; species Sphenodon punctatus. The sequence continues at coordinate 1,945,100 of QEPC01002141.1, read as the reverse complement.
ATTTGGAGGCCAAAGCCACTGCACTTTTCCAAGTCCCCACTCAAGATCCCGACTCTGCCAGCTGCATCAACTCCAGCTCAAGTTTGAGCCAGGCCACCATCCATGGAACCCAGCATACCACCAAGTCCTGCACAATCAACGCTGCTATTCCTTGGAAGCTGTCTCAGGTTTAGAAGGAGAGCCGCAGACACCAGAGAGAGGGGGTGGGACAAAGCAAGCATGGCCCACGCAAAACAGGACCTATGGGCTGGATCTTGGTCAGAAGCTGTCTAATGAGGAACAGTCGTGTCTCAGGCTAGCTCTGCAGATTTACTCTAATCTTCTATTAGTCAGATTCATAACCGAGTTGGAGGCAAATTGCCTGGGAGATTAAGATCTTGAGGTCATTTACAGGGCATGAAGTAAGAAACACAACTGCTCATATGCACATGATGCGGAGTTTAGTTTGAGATGGTGCTCCGAGTGCTTTACAGCATAAAATAATATAAAAGTGTCTATTTTATTACTTTGGAAAGTGCCAGGTACACTGCTGGCGCTATATAAATGTTTGTTAATAAAATAAAATAAAATAATAATAATAATAATAATAACAACAAAAGTCAATTTAAAATAGAAATCAATTTAAAAAACAAGCAAACAGTTAAAAGGGTAAGGTTAAAAAGGGAGAAAGAATGCATTAGGAGGAACCGGCAGCAGATCCTAAAAGCATCTGAACAAATATGTTTTCAGGTAATTTTTAAAGGTGAAGAGGGAGGAACAGAGACAGACATCAGGAGGAAGCTAGTTCTACACAGAAGGGCCCACCAAAGCAAAAGCCCGATTGCCTGCCAACCTAAAGCACATGCATATTAAGCTAAAAGTAAACTTAATACTAAAAGTACACACTTAATCTTCAGGAATATAGAGTACTTCGATAAGAATTAACACTACATTGATTTTCAAAATCCATTCAAGCCCATGTATCTCCATTATCTGTATTCTACATTTCTAGCTTGAAGAGGTTGTTTTGGTTTTGAATTAAAAACAAATCTGAATGCTTAACCATTTCACACACACACCCCCTTTTGGTTCACAGCAGTCTGTTTTCTCTTCAGAACTTTTTCAGAAGTTAGAATGTCTTGAAATAGCTGTCTAGGTTTTGAATAGGCTTGAAGCAGCGTGGGAGTGATCTGATTTTTCAAGTATAGTTGGAGTCCTTATTGCCATTACTTCTGTGTACACTTACTATGGAAAGGATGTTGAGCTAGGAGCCAAAGCAGGAGGATTCTTCCAAAACTCATCTAGTAGGCTTTGAATAATCTTCCCAAGGTCAGAGTGCATTGTAAACTGGCAGAAGAAAAATCAATCTATTTTAAATTTAGCACTGGATCAAAACAGGATGCAGCTCTAAAGTACAATTACAACATGACAACACAGATAACAGCTCTGTAATCTAATTGCATAGCACGTATAAAAAACTAATTGTGGGTCAACATAGCTAAATATTTAGAACTGATGACTAGGAATTAAAGCATTTATGAAATTAAAGAATGCCACATGCATTTTGGAAATCTCCAGTATCCATATTTATGTGCTGTTAGCTGATTAGTTCATTTTAGTTACATCCATAGAGTAAATTTGTGATTAACGAAGGCTAAAAAATAATAGCAAAACCAACTAAGAAAGCTTAATACAATCTTTAAAGCTTCCCAAAGGGAGGAAAAAGCAATAATTCACAACCAGGAAGATATATAACTCATTCTCCACAAAGAATCAAAATTAATACTACTGTCTCCCCCAAAACAGCAAGCCATGCATGGCCTAAGCAAGATGGATACGGAGATCTTTTTAACACTCTCACGTAGTTTAATGTCAAGGAATGAAAAGAGGACTAGAGGCAAAATGTTCATTTAAGAGTTCAGTGAAAACCACAGGCCATTTAATGTAAAAAGGACTAAAGCTAGATCTGTTACTTTGAAAGCACACAAAAATGCCTAAATTTTCTTAAGGGACAATATCTCATAAATTAATTGTAAGAAATCCACTAGAACAACATTCAGACATATTCTGCACAGAACTGTAACCGTCAATATATCATAGTAAGTTTTCCACTCAAACGGCAGTAATCTTACAATAAAAACAGGAAAATGTACCGTAGTTACTACAAAACAGAATAGGATTACAGTTATGAATTATAGTTATTTGACTCCTCCCTCTCCTTTAAACAAATCAAATCTGTTGCTAAATCTGGTCATCTCTCCCTGCTCAACATTGCTAAGATTGGTCCTTTCTTCAGTCTCCACTGCCAAAACCCTAGTTCACGCTCTGGCTCTCCCTAATTCATCCTCTCCTCTCCCCACTGAACACATTCAGCGCAACACATTCATTCGCTCTAACTGAACACATTCAGCGCAAGCTTCTTGCCTTTATCTATACAAGGCTATTCATAGTCTTGCCCCACCCCCACACTCATCTCCCGCTATGCTCCCGTCCGAAAGCTCCACTCCTCCTCTTCCACCACCCTTGCCTGCTCACGACTGCCCTGCTCCTCAAAGCGTATTCGCCCATTCCACCTTGCTGTCTCCTATGCTTGGAACTCCCTCCCTGAACACATTCACCCCTCTCCCTCCCAACCTTCAAATCCCTCCTGAAAACATTCCTCTTCCATCAGGCCTTCCCTAGCTCCTCATCCCCTAGTCCCCTGCCTGATTTTCCTAACATCATCTCTCTCTTATGTAACTAAGCTAAGCACAAGTACCTGCAACTTCACGCCTTCATGAATGGATCCTTGTCTCTCCCTCTGTTGCCCCCACCCTTCGTCTCCTGTCCCTCATCTCTCTTAGACTGTAAGCCCCTCAAGGCAGGGACTCGGTCTACTTTCAACAGTTGTAAAGCAACTGCTTGCTTTACTATATTGCTTGCACTATATAAATACTTTACTACATTGCTTGCACTATGTACTGAATAATAATAATAATGGTCCAAATCACTAGAGTTTAAAATGATGCAGCTTAAGAATGCACTGATCTGAGCAACCTTGGAATTCGGTTAGACTTTTTTTTAGAAATAAAGGGAATGAAGACAAAATGCACAATGTTCATAATTCTAGTTAGAAAAACTAGAAAAATCAGTTATTACACAAAGGTTATTAGACAACCATTAGAATACGATGTTTGAATTATACGTACATTGCTCACTAATGGACAGGCCACATACACTCCTTGTTTGTCCATTAAGTGATGTCTTATTGGAGGGAAAACACTGATCACTGGTTTTTCCTGCGGGAACTGAGGGGGAAGCAAGCTGTAAACACCAAGATACTTGATTATTGCTGTCATTTTTACTGTCTATAATAAAACTGTATTGAATTTTTAAAAGTAAATATGAATCAGATAATTATGCCTTCCTAACAAAGCAATTATCAAAATAGGAAGACTGATTTTTACTACAGTTACCAAGTCATTAGGTTTGTGAAAAATTGGCAGCATGGAGTGTGCATTCCAAGTAGGTTTTTATAAAAGTAAAAAATAGAACGAGGCCTATTTAATCAGAGGGACAGAATATTGAACCAGAATTTTCCACAACAGGCAGAACCACTGCTGTGTCTCAAAAAAGGATAAAATATACAAAGGGGAAAAAAAGAGAATTAGAAAGAAGATTGTGCACAATTACTCCTGGGTTGAAACAGCAGTAACCATGTGTGAAGCCTGAACAGCCATTGTCACTCCTGGATTGTGTGTAAGCTGCAGCCCTGTCCCACCCTCCCAGGCTGGCCATGAGCCCACATCCATCACCTCTGTGTGTGAGCCTGCACTCCCTCTCCCACCCCTCTAGAAACTCTGGGTGTCACTCCCCTGATGCTACCGAGGGGCCTGGAATCCATCCCATATCTGCCACCACTTCTGAGACTTGTAGCACCTGTAGGACTCTGGACCTCAGTGGCAACTGCAGGAGGGTTTCCACGGTGAATATTGCAAGGGAAGTGGCTCCCAGAGCCTTTGGGCAGCTGGCTCATGGCCTCCCACGGCAGCAGGTGCGGGTTCCTGGCCAGTCCAGGGAGAGTGGTGCACAGTTCAGTGTGTAGGTGGAAGACGAGCTATGTATAAAGATGTGGCTCCCCCTCACCTCAGGGACTCCCTATTCATTATTATTGGCAGCTTGCACGTACAGCTCCCTGCATGTGCAGGTTTTGTGGATTGAAGCCAAACTCGGATTACAACACAAGAGAAAAAACAAAGACTCACTGTTTGTCCAATTAATATATCAATTAAATATAGAAAAACAACAAAACATAGGTTTTTGCAAGTGGGAAACACAGGAACACTTAGTCTGTCTTATTTAATTTCTTGCTGAAAAATGTAAGCTCTGCAATCACACAACATATTTACCATGTCTAGCTTAAACCATTTGACTAGTTATAGCCAAGTAATGGAACTACTTGCACAAGTAAAGTTAAGCACAGCGTATGTGTGAATGAAGTCATTAACCCATACTACTTGCAAGATATGGTTATTTGCTTCTAACGTGCTTAAGTACATTATTCCGTACTTACATGTTAATATTAATTGTCAGGTTGTTTACAGTGAATGGCAAACGATACTCCACATCTTTCTGTATTTCAGCTATGCTGTTAAGGGAAACATTTATTGCTGGTCAGTTACTGGTAGGTAACAGTATTAAGATTTACAAGCTTAAATGCAGTGCTTCGGATGTTTTATTTCTTTTTCTACAACAAGAATCAAGAGGACCAATAATGTGAACTGACCGCCACTGCTGTTCAAGTTACAAATAAAGTCAAACCCCAGGGCAGGTGCCAGTTTGGACAAGGGACGAGGGTGTTGAGGATGGGAAAGAGAACTAGCTTTCTCAAAGAGATTCTCATACAACAAAAGATCCACTAAATAGTAAAAGCTAAAATTACTGTTATTTCCTTCTAAATCCAGATGGGCAGTTTATAGTTATTGGAATAAATTTAGAACTTGGAAGGCAATGTAGGAAGTTCCCATGCCACTAAGTATCACTTATACATTTGTTCAGATTTTATGAACTACAGTAACCTGCATGCTTCCCTTGCAGCATGATTTAAAATATCCTTCATTGCACAACAAAAAGTACTTCATTGCATAACGAAAAGAGTTTTTCTTTTATTCAGCAAATCAGCATTCCAATCCACAAAATGCTGTGTTGGCACAAGCCCCAATGGACTTGTATCATATAGTATTTTGAAGGGGTGAAGCCTCATTCCTTGTTCTCAAAAGTAGTGTTTTTGTTGTCTTATATACATACATGTACTGAACTGGGGGGGGGGGGGTGAAGCAGGACTGCAAAATGATTTTTAGAGAGAAGTAGGGTTGCCATCTATGTATATTTTTCCTGGCCATTTATGAAAAATACACATTGCAGGGCCTATGGTACAATGCAGGCTTGCAACATATATTTTTCATAAAAAGCCAGGAAAAAAACATACATAGGTGGCAACCCTAGAGACAAAATAATTAAGATGATACCTTCATTAAAACATCTTCTGCACGTAATCATACACATCAGACTGCCTCAAGTCCTTCAGACAACTCTCTGAAGTTCAAAAGCTTGCTTACTCTCACCTTCAGAGGATCCAAAAAATACACCACTTAGTATCTTTGTTTCATATTTGGGACAGACAATGCCGAAGCGCCAATCAATACAAGGACCATTTTAGCCAATACCNTCAAAAGCTATAGTAAAAAATATTTAATTCCTTTGCTTAACCCATGTTTAGACAATCACCCACATTTATTTTATATGCATTGCCAGTGGTACTGGGATCCAAAAAATACACCACTTAGTATCTTTGTTTCATATTTGGGACAGACAATGCCGAAGCGCCAATCAATACAAGGACCATTTTAGCCAATACCGCCACTTACTAATATAAACTAGAACTAAACCTAATTTCTTTGCTGGCAGACAAACCTGCCGCTGCTTACTGGCAAATAATCAACAGAGAGTCAACTGAAAGACTCCCAAACAAGTTAGGTTAAGATCTGCGGATAACAATTTTTGGCTGATAGCTGCCCCAAGGGCAAAGGTGGAGTAAAAAAAGGAATCAGCTGTAAAACGTTGCTATTGGGTTGAGGAAAACTGTGCTGGGCACATAAGGCTGTTCACTCTCATTTTATTATCCTTTGTGATCCCCCTTGTCCCAGACTTACACCTTCCAACGTACTCCCGTCTGTCCTTCCGTTCCTCTAATTGTCCACACAAGATTGCAAGCCGCCTTTGGGCAAAGGGACTATTGATCACAAGCGTCCAGTGCCAGGCTCACTATAGGGCACTGACGCTACAGAAGGAATAGCAAGGGCACTTTCAGGAGAGTATCTCCTGGTCACCAAGGGCAGAAGTGCCCAAACGGGGATGAGATGAGGCAGGGTCTGCGATGGGCAATATAGCGAGGGAAGGGGGGGGGAGCAGTACAGCCTCGGGAAGGGGCTCAGCCCGGGGGCAGATAATTTTAAAGGTACATTTATGAAAGATACATGTTACAGGCGCTGCAACATGTATTTTTCATAAGTTCCTTAACAGTGTGCATAATTTGGCAACCCGAGCTCAAGCACAGCCCCTCACTACCCTCTCCCGCGGGGGGGGGGGGGGGGATGGGATGGGATGGAATGGGGGTCACTCACGCGGCGTGGGCGCTGCGCAGGGACTCGATCTGCCGCTGCTTCTGTTGCTGGAGGCTGGTGAGGGGCAGCGAAGCTGCGGGGGAAGAGGAAGCACCGCCGCTGCCGCCCTTGGAGAGCGGGAACAGCCAGTTCATCCTCCCTCCCCGCAGCACCGAGCCCGACCTTCCCGACACCGTACCAAGCGAGTGGAGAAAACAGCTCGCGAAAATCTCCCCTCACTCGCACGCGTCTATCTGCGAAGCCTCGCGCCGGCTCCCAAGCCTCACTTGAGCTCTTCTGCAGGGACAGCAAGCGATAATAAGATACGGCCTTGCTAAGTACGTCATCGCGCGGAACGCGCTCTACGTCATCGCCACGCGCCGGGCCATCGATTGGGGGGCGCTTTAGCGGCTGTGGGTGCGTGACGAGGCGAGGGCGGGAAGAAGAGATGGAGTGTGATTGGTTGTCCTGGTAGGAACCTGTCTTCCGGGGGTCCATGGGGTGAAAGTTGAAAGGTTACGGCGCGGCGCGCTGTTGATGATGTAATGGCTTTGTGCGGTGGGCGGCGGGGGCAGCAAGTTCTGCGCTTCTCGCTCCGACTCTGCGCTGGGGCAGTCGCAGCCTCCGCCGCCGGGTTTCAGCCCGGCCCGCTGCCCGGCCCAGCCCCCGTGAGACTCCCGGGTAGGTGAGAGCCGGGGAGGCGCCGGGAGCTGAGGAGGCCCAGGCAGCATCAGCAGCATCAGGCGGTGGCGTTTCCGGAGGGGGCGGCGAGGGGGGAGTGGCCTGATAGGCGCTTCACTGCTCCGTTTTCGGGGTGGGGGTCATACGCGCTGCTGCTGCCGCACGTGGTGAGTGGGAGGGGAGCTCTGCGTGCTGCCAGGGCTGTGAAGGGTGGGCGGGAGCTGCCTTTCTGCCCGGCGTGCGGGCTGCCCGGGTCTCCGCATGCAGGTGTCACTGCGAGCCACACACTCTAAATCCATCAGCGAGAAACTGCCCCTGCGCAAAGCACCTGCCGGGGGGCGGTGTGTGTGTGTGTGTGGGGGGGGGGGGGGGGGGTGTTCAGAGACCGACCCGCTAGGGGAGTGTAACGGATACGCATCTCAGCCCGTTCCCGTATCCTTGATGGCAAGTTTCTTCCCACCCCCGATATCTCTTCTACTCCCTTCTCGTTCCCCAGCCTGACATACTTATGTTGCCATCCCTGTTTGGTAGAGTTTCTCCCTGATGTGGGACGGGGGAGGGGGCTGATGATGTACTGTGTTGCTGTGCGAACAGGTTGCAGCGAAAAGATATCTCCTTATAAAACAGCAGAATATGAATCCGCTCTACCTGCTCTACGCTTGCTCAGCTTATATATTTCTACTGGCTATGCTACATGCCTAAGGAAGGGTCCTCTCTGGCCTGAAATCCTGCTTATTTCCACCAACAGTAGTTGTGCCAATAAAAGATATCATTCAAACCACTTTGTCTCTCTGCCTGCATTAATACATACCCTGCTATATTATGCAAACATATGATTTGTTCACCATCTCTTTACGGAGATGAAGTGGCAAACTTGGTTTTTTTAATTGGAAGTGTAATTAGAATAGCAATACACTAAAGCCCCTTGTTTGACAGTACATTTTTTCTCTAATAAAGTAGATCTCTGGCATTTTGTTTTGAAAAGAGGTATTTTCAAAAGCTATAGTAAAAAATATTTAATTCCTTTGCTTAACCCATGTTTAGACAATCACCCACATTTATTTTATATGCATTGCCAGTGGTACTGGTTCACCTGCAACTAGATTATGGCGAACTTTTACAATTTTCTTAGTTATACTTTAGTGCGGTTTTAAATGCATCCATCGGACATTAAACTCTTGCTGTGTGAGCCAAAAGTAATTCAATGCATGTTGCTTCTAGAATGTGAGTGAATAATATTATGGACTTACTGCCTTCAAATGACTTGCAAGTTAGTACCTTTTTGCAGAACATTTTTCTAGCATGAAATGTTAATACATATAACTAGGACTGTAAAATAAGTAAAATTCTTGGGTAAGAAAGTCTACTCAACAGACTGGGGAAGCTGCCAACCGTAGTAAAAATCCACTTGCCTGCTCACAATGTTCACCAAAAGTGGGCATGCAAGGGGGATTTTTTTACAGCCATACACACAACCAACGTGTTTAGCTTTGTGTGAGCTGTCTTAGAACAAAGTAACAAAATCAGTAAATGCTGTATATTTATGTAGAGTACAGAAACTAATTCCTAAGTGTAACCCCTTTTGTCCCTGTAAAGTAATCTCCCCTTTTTAAGAGTCCCTGCTGTGTTGGGGAGTTTGAGGTGAGTCACCGCATTGCTACCACAGTGCTTTAATTATAATAAACCCTGGCAGTGCCTCCACCTGGATGAGCCCTATAAATAGAGATTTCTGTGACTGGAAACCACATTTCAGACCTTCTGTTAGATAAACAGTCTCTTTAATCTATTACAACTTTAAAACAAGAATGAGAACAACAGAAGAAAACCCCACCAACACCTCCCAACCCTCAAGTTCAAACCAGAGTCCTTGCAGCTTGCTTGCGTAGACGTGCTGAAAGTTGTCAGGGTCCAGGAACATGGAGGTCAGTGTCTTCCACTCTCCAGAAAAACTCAGAGGCCTGTCTAGAGTGTCCCACCAGAAGCTCTGCTGGCTCACCAGCCTTCTCTGAGGAGACTTCCCTCAACTTTAGCCCAGGCCCAGCTAGGTCTCTGCCTGGGCTATTTATACGTCCCGTGGGTAGGTCAGCGAAGCAGCCTTCCACAGTAATTCATTCACTCAGGCTCTGGGGTTCCCAATATAGGCCTGAGAGTGATCTCCCTCCTGATCTTAGCAGCAGCCTTCTCCACATGCTTCCCCCCCCTTAAGCTCCCATTAGCACCTCCCTCTCTCCGACAGCTGGCTCTCTCACTGCCGTGGAATCTTCGGCCCTCTCTACTGAGGGCGCTGGCGCTCTAGCCCTCAAGTCAGAGCCTGATATGATGTTATTTTAAAGGCACCTTACATTTTAGGGGCATTCATAAGAACTTTTAAAAATTATTTTTAAATGCCTGCCACCTTCTCTTTAAGGCTAGGAAATAGTTTGAACCTGGTGTGCTTGTTGGATGAATACCATTTGTTTTCAAGGATTTGACATTAGTTGTGTATAACCGTGTTCTTTTGGTCTTATATTTCAGGTTTAAAACTAAATCTATTTTATGAAACTGACCCTCAATCAAGTATAGGTTTTTGATGCCTGATATCTGAAATTCCCCCCCCTGCCCCACCCCACTATGCCAGCAGCTACAGTAGACCACAGCCAAAGGATCTGTGAAGTTTGGGCTTGCAACCTAGATGAAGAGATGAAGAAAATCCGTCAAGTTATACGGAAGTATAATTATGTTGCCATGGTAAGTCCCTGACAAATTGATATTTAGTAGATTATCTGAAAAGAATCTGAATAGTTGAGAAATATAGATTGATTGTTGAATGGATGGGGTTTTCAGTTAGTTTTTACAACTATGTTAAGGCCTCTGCATCACACTGTTAAAACTGCAATAATTCTAAAATAGGATTATAAAAAAATGGGATGAGGGGCCAGCTCACACCCTCCTGTCCCCAGCTTCAATGTTGCCCCCAACCTGCAAAGAGGAAGAGGATTGGAACTAAAAGACAAAGGCAAAGTGTGGTTTGTAAGTGAGCACAATACGTGAGACTGTACAATGTCTTTACTGCTAACGTGGCACAGAAGTTAAATTTCCATGCTTTTTAGTGCATGATTGAATTTGCAAGAGCCTTAACTCTTACTGTAAACCAGAGGTTTTTTGACTATGGAATGTCCTATTAGTGTGAAACTTGGTAGGAAGGGTCACTTGAGTAAAGTGTGGAATATGTCCAAATTTCAAGAAAATCCCTTAAACATGAGTGAGTTTATAGCAGTTTGGAGGCAAAAGCAGAAACGTCTGCTTTTGTGACTTCCGTGCACATATGTAACTAGCATAAGGAGCAGCATTAAGGAACTTACGGGTGTTCTGGAGAGCAAGTTTGACCCATTCTAGTTTCCTGTTTAGTGTGTTAAATTTGGAGTTTGGATGTAGGAAAGCACACCTGCACGAAATAGCGGAAAGTGAGAAAAGCGGATACTCCATTTCCACTCTCAGTAAAAATCTCTTACGTGAGGTACTTTGTTCAGTTTAGTGCGCGTCCAAAAGTAGTGTAGAGGAGAATATAAATTGGGGATGTGAGAGTTAGCTCCATGCATTATTTGGACCTGGATTAGATCGTTGAAGTTTGGGAACCGGTGAAGGGCAGCAGCTCCTTCTACCTGCTCTGAAACTGAGAAGGCTGCATGGACAGTGAGCCAAAACTCCCTGTTCTGAAACTTACTAGACACCTCTACTCCCTTCAGCACAGAGCATGAAATGGGCCAGGCTGGGTTTTAGCACCTTGGAAGAGTGCAGGTTGTGCCAAGACAATACGGGTGGTCACACTGCATCCCTGCAGATGATGACTGGGGAGTGGACTTGGAGTTATCTGGCAACTGAGCTCTGACATATTGCTGCCTCTTCGGCACCAGCCACTAGGTGGAACTGCCACCAGCTGTGGGAGAGTTTGCTCGGTCTCTGCATTGGTGTTAATATTCCAGGTACAAACTGAGAGATGGACAGAAGGGTAATGAAATTCCCAGCACTGCTCGGCTGGACTGAACTCCCATCTGTGTCCACAGGCTCAGCCTCCTCCCTGTGCTGCTTGGAGCACTGGGCATTGGTCTCTTCTGTATGCACAGAGCTCTGGAGAGCATGTTTTGCCCATTCTCGTTTCTTGTTTAGTTTGTTAACCGGGGACAGTGACTTGTTCACTGGTATTGCTGTGAAGTTGGAGCTGTTAAAGGAATTTCAAGGGATAGCACAGTGGCTGGTGTCCTGATGTGCTTGTGTCTGATACAGTTGTCTTCCATTTAGTATCGTGTAAGACTGCTCTCTCCACTGCTGTGCCGTAAATAGGACTGGAGTCCCCTGCGTGCCTCAAAAACTAGTAGCAATATTTTTATAGATCCATGGCTAATACTTGTCATCTTTGATTCTTTTTCCTCCAGCAGTGGGGAGGGAAGTGGGAGCAGAGAATGAAAGCAGGATTCAGGAGAGAATGCTGGTGAGAAAATCATAGTATCCGCATCCCCAGCACTGATTCCCTCTCCCTGCCAGCAGTGCCCCCACTTTGCTTGATCTCACTCTGACGCGGCAGTCTAGTAATTGCATCTCATCTAATCAGGCTAGGGAAGAAGGGTCAGCCATATCATCGTCAAGGAGACCTTTTTAAAGTGGGTGGGGGAACCTGCGGAGGAAGAGGATTGCGGTTGAAAGACCAAGGCATGGACCCTAAGTTGTAAGCAAGCACAGGATGGGAGACTGTACATCATCTTACTGCTTACATGGTGTGTGAGTTGAGGCAGAAGGATTTCCTACTTTTTTAGAATGTGTGAATTAGTAAGTCTTAACTCTTCTCTTATAAACCAAAGGTTTTTTGCTCTAAGAGTTGGTATTGAATTCTGTGGTGCTATATAAAAATAAAAATTATTATCTTAGCAAGTGTAATTTGACAAAATGCTTCATTTGTTTTCTGTTAGTGATTCAGAATAACTGCTCTGCATTTTTTAAAGTGGTACGTGCACAAACGACACTGCCAACATTAAGAATTAAGTTGTATTTATTTGTCGTTTTGACATATCTTTGTGTAACTTTCTTGATTCGCATTGTTCTGCTAAAAACAGGGGTGGGGAACCTCAGGCCTGAGGGGCCAAATGTCACCCACAGCTACGTTTTATGTAGCTTCTTTCCAGTTCCTGAATCTGGCAATCAAAGCATTTAAAACCTGAATTCAGGGCAAGGGTGCACAGATGGGGGACATGCATCCATGGCAGAGTTCCTTGATCTGGACCCTCCTCTTTTTTGAGCATATCCCTTTAAACAACCTTGCCTCTATGGGGCCTTCAGAGCATGTATTAATTTTCATAGTGGCCACCGGGAAGGAAAAGGTTACTCGCCCTGTACTAAAACATTGGGAACTTCCAAATTGTTTTTCAGGTTTTGTTTTTAAGAGCTGGTTTAGAATGGGCACTTTTCATGTAGTATGACTCTTCTATTCACTAAATGTAGTATAACAAAAAAAATCTTCATCTTTTTTTTGCATCACTGTACAATGTGCTGCTCTTAGCATATGTATTTATAGGCTCTTGCTGTTTAGGCCATCAAAGACTGGGAGAACTGGGGAAGGTAGTACTCGCTTGCAATGCGATGATGGTCAGGTATCTTTTTGAGGGGGTTGTGTGTTTGTGAAGCAAGCTTTCAGTGTATGATAGTGTTGTGGTCCTATTAAGCTTGTGCTAACTTCTGCTGTTAAAATGCCTAGTACTCAAAGGAACTATGAAGGATCTTCCCAAGAGCCCTTGAGTTACAAAGCCTTCTCTTGTAATGATCTTATTTCTTGAAAAGGGTGCATTGTGGGTAGTGTTTTCTTTTGTTGAAGCTATATATTTCTACTTTATTTTTCAGGATACAGAGTTTCCAGGTGTAGTTGCAAGGCCTATTGGAGAATTCAGAAGCAATGCAGACTATCAGTACCAATTGCTGCGCTGTAATGTAGACTTGCTAAAGATAATTCAGCTAGGACTGACGTTTATGAATGAGCAAGGCGAATACCCTCCAGGAACATCAACTTGGCAATTTAATTTTAAATTTAATTTAACGTAAGTCCAAAAAAAATATCTCGGTACTTCAGAGCTTGTTTTGTGTTTTTGCCCAAGCACACTGCAATAATAAATTTCAACAGTATTAATTTAAGATACTGAAAGACTGATACGTAAATGCTTATTCTTAATAACTTAGGTTGTGTTTGCCACACACAACACTTTGGTACAAGAAAGTTGTTAATGCAAACAAAGCTACTTGTTTATCTTGTTAATTCCACTGCTCTGTATTTTGCCCTGTTTTATATTACTTGTTTGGTTTTCCTGTGTGGCTTAAGGCTCAATCACATGAAACGAGCAGCTGGAAGCTGAGAGTACTTGGCATCTGCAAGACTGACCCTTTAATTCTTATGTATGTATGTGTGTCGGTATTCTGTATCTAAAGTATCATAGCAAAACCATAACACCTATTAGTTACTAGGTATTGATAGGTTTTGAAAGCCTTTTTTTATTTGATTCCTTCAGAACATTTTTAGAACATAGGTTCATTTTTCTATCATATGTAATACCTTCTCCAGGGCAGCAGCATCTATCATGTGCTTGAGTGACAAACGGGGTACTTCGATTTTAAATCATTTTGATTTAACACATTTGTTTTAAATCATCAAGAAGCATCTGTGACGTAAATAATCTACCTTTTTGCTTGTGCTTGAAAGGTGCATTCCCACTGATTGGTATGGACATTGCTTTGATTATGATGATTATGCCAGGCATGGCATGCTTGTAAATGAGTACAGACAAACTATATATTGCACTTTTCTCATGATCTTAGGGGTCATGAATCATAATTTTGAAAGCATAGATTTAACAGCAGTCCTCTGGTTTAATATTTATTGCTCACTAAAGTTAATAATGGATCTCACATTGACATTAGGTGTGCAGGTTCAGTGCCATTGATACTTGCCTGAGGCTAAATTCTGTAAAGAGTTACACTCTTCTGTAAAGAGTTCCCCCCAACCGATCACCACTCTCTAACCTCCCCCATACATCCTTTGGCTACTTTCTCTTATTGCTCCCCTTCCACTCCTGTCTCTAGCCTTCCTCGATGCTCCCCTTCTCCGAATCTTATCCCTATTCCTCCTGTCTCTAGCCTACCACGACGCTCCCCTTCTCCCAATCTTATCCCTATTCCTTGCCTCCCCCCTCATCAACTACCATTTTTCTGCTCCCTCTGGAACTGTCGCTCATCTATCAGTAAAGCTCCCTATATCCATGATCTTTTCCTCTCTCGCTCCCTCCAGCTCCTTGCCCTTACTGAAACTTGGATCACTCCCTCGGACTCTGTCACGCCTGCTACCCTCTCCTGTGGGGGTCTCTCCTTCTCTCACCAACCCCGCCCTGAAGGACGGGGTGGTGGGGTGGGCCTCCTTCTTGCTAAATCCTGTCAGTTCCAACCAATTTCTCCTCCCCCCTCTCTCTCCTTCCATACCTTTGAGGCTCACTCCGTGCGCCTCTACTCCCCCCTCCATCTACGTGTTGCTGTCATCTACCGTCCCCCTGGTCCTCTCTCCTCCTTTCTTTCTGACTTTGAGTCCTGGCTCACTTTCTTCCTCTCTGTTGATATCCCCACTCTCATCCTTGGTGACTTCAACATTCATGTTGATGACCCATCTCAGCCCTCAGTCTCTCGCTTCCTCTCCCTAGCCTCCTCCTTCAACCTCCACCTTTGGACCAACTCCCCCACCCATACTAATGGCCATTCTCTTGATCTTGTCCTCTCTAGAAACTGCTCTGTCGCTGATCTCTCCTTCGATCCTCATCCTATATCAGACCACTTCCTTGCCTCTTTCAACATTTCCCACTGTCCCCCCTCCTCTTCCCCTTCTCTACGCCCCTTCCGTGACCTTCAAGCTATTGATCCCCTGGACTTTGCCTCCTCTCTCTCTCCCCTTCTTCCTACAGTCTTCTCTTCCTCCTCCCCTGACTCCGCTGTCTCTGCTCTCAACGCCTCTCTCTCCTCCACACTTGACTCCCATGCCCCTCTCTCTTCCCGCCCTGCCTTCTCCCACAACCCCCGTCCTTGGCTCACCCCTAGTATCCGCCACCTCCGTTCTTGCACTCGTGCTGCTGAACGACTCTGGCGCAAATCCCATTCTCACGCTGACTTCCTTCACTTCAAATTCTGTCTCTCCACCCTTACTTCTGCTATCTCCCTTGCTAGACAACACTACTATGCCTCCCGCATTGAGTCCTGTTCTCGGGACCCTCGCCGCCTGTTCTCTACCTTTGACTCCCTCCTCAAGCCTCCCTGTCCTCCCCCTCCTTCTTCCCTTTCTGCTCAGGATCTTGCCTCCTTCTTCACCTCCAAGATAGACAAGATCCGCCTCGACATCGCTTCCCACTCCTCTCTTCCCACTCCCACCCCTCTCCCTCCTCCCCCTCCTTCTCTCATGTCCTCCTTCTCCCCTGCCTCCCTTAAGGAAATCTCCTCTCTGCTCTCCTCCTCCAACCCTTCCACTTGCCCCCTTGATCCCATTCCTTCCCGCCTCCTCACCTCCATTACTCCCACTGTCGCCCCTTCCTTCCTGCACATCATCAACCTCTCCCTCTCTACTGGCTCTTTCCCTTCTGCCTTCAAACATGCCACAGTCTCTCCTATTCTCAAAAAGTCCACTCTTGACCCCTCTGACCCTTCTAGCTATCGTCCTGTCTCACTCCTTCCTTTTGCTTCCAAGCTGCTTGAACGTGTTGTCTACTCCCGCTGCCTTGACTTCCTATCCTCCAACTCCTCCCTTGACCCCCTCCAATCTGGCTTCCGCCCCCTTCATTCTACTGAAACTGCTCTCGCTAAGATCACCAACGATCTTCTGGTGGCTAAATCTAAACGTCTCTATTCCATTCTTGTCCTCCTTGATCTCTCTGCTGCCTTCGATACTGTTGACCACTCACTCTTGCTGGATTCCCTTCACTCCCTTGGCTTTTGTGGCTCTGTCCATAACTGGTTCTCCTCCTACCTCTCTGACCGCTCCTTTAATGTGTCTCTCTCCAACTCCGCCTCCTCCTCCTTCCCCCTCTCAGTTGGTGTTCCTCAAGGCTCTGTTCTTGGCCCTCTCCTCTTCTCGATCTATACCTCATCCTTAGGCAAACTCATTGCCTCCCATGGCTTCCAATACCACCTCTATGCTGATGACACTCAACTCTATCTCTCTACTCCCTCTCTCTCTCCCTCTGTTCAAGCTCGTCTCATCAACTGTCTCTCTGACATCTCTACCTGGATGTCTCAACGTCAACTCAAACTCAACATGGCTAAAACTGAACTCCTTATCTTCCCCCCTCATCCTTCCTCTCCTTCCTCACTGTCAATAACTATTGATGGAGTCACCATCCTGCCTGTCCCCCAAGCCCGTAGCCTAGGCTTCATCTTTGACTCACCCCTTTCTTTTAAACCCTACATTGACTCTGTTGCTAAATCCTGTCGCTTCTCCCTCCATAACATTGCTAAGATTCGCCCTTTTCTCTCTGTCTCGTCTGCCAAAACTCTTGTTCATGCTCTGGTCATCTCTCGCCTCGATTACTGTAACCTCCTTCTCACTGGCCTTCCCCGGTCTCACCTTTCTCCCCTCATCTCTGTCCAAAACTCTGCTGCCAGGGTCATCTACCTCGCCAGTCGCTTCGACCATGTGCAGCCCCTCCTCTCTTCGCTTCACTGGCTTCCCCTTCCTGAACGAATCCTGCACAAGCTCCTAGTCTTCACCTATAAAGCTCTTCACAACCTTGCTCCCCCCTACCTCTCTGCACTTATCGCCCTCCATACTCCAGCCCGTGCACTTCGCTCCTCCTCTGTCCCTTCTCTCACCCTTCCACGCCTTCCCTGCTCCCCTAAGCGCCTTCGTCCCTTCTCACTTGCTGCCCCCCATGCCTGGAACTCCCTCCCTGTCCACATCCGCCTTGCCCCCTCCCTTCATACCTTCAAATCTCTCCTTAAAACTCACCTCTTTCGCTCTGCTCTGTCTGACTCTTTATCCTGCTGAGCCACTATTCCTATACCTACGATCGGTTTACCCTTATCCTTGCAACATGGACCTGCCTGCTGTCATTCTCATCGTAACCAAGCCAAGTACGTGCACTTGAGACCTCGCATCTTCATGAATGTTAGACCCCTTGTCTCTCCCTCTGTTCCCCTTCCTAAGTCTCTCCCCCAGCTCCTGTCTCTCAGATTGTAAGCCCTAGGGGCAGGGACCGTGTCTATTTTATTACTTTGTAAAGTGCCAGGTACACTGCTGGCGCTATATAAATGTTTGTTAATAATAATAACTAGCACAGCATTCACATGGTCAAAAGTAGTGGAACTACTCCTGTACATACTATTCCACACAGGAAGATGTTTTTGTGCAATTGAGTCCTTAGGCCTCAATCCTACCAGGTTTTTGCACTGAAGTCGGTGGAAGCTTCACTGAAGTCGGTGGAAGTTCTCTTGTGTGTAGAGTTAATTGTGTGCTCTTAACATGATAGCTAAGACATTCAATCACTTGAACTTGAAAATAAAAGATTTTTTCCCCTAATGCTGTGTATGTTTTAAAAAAGGTAGCCTTTAACTCTACAGTGGGAGGAGTCTTCATAGCAACATATTTGATTTTATATAAGTTATTTTGGTACAATACTTCCAGGCCTTTGTATAGGTAAGTATACATTTCAACAGTTTGCTAAAAAGAGTAACCTCTTTTAAAAAAATAAATAATAATAATTAATTTTTGAAATCGTTGGTATTTTTATTCATTCTGACAGCAGTTACTGACTGTACATGGAGAGGATGTTCCCAGCATAAAGGGACTTAGAGGCTTGTCTAAGGTTCATGCACTGGGTGTGTGCATTGCTTGCAATGTGATACATGGTGCACACCCTGGCCCAGATCCATGTGTGTGCAGACTGAACCTGTCCTGCATTTGGGTGCACATGGTGCATGCTCCTGGTAATGTAACAATATATTGCTATCTTGGTATCTTATGCAAGGTCAGGCAAATATGAAAAAAACTTAAACTTTAAAGGCAAATTTAATAATATAAAGCTACGGTCAAGGAACAACGAAGCAAATTGTGCCTGCACCTTCAGCCTCATTGAATTTGGATGCATGCCCCTGGTGTTGCAGAGGAAGTCTGCCACCTCCTGAATGTGATGCCACCCAGCAGAGGGAGAGGCAGGGCTGCAGTGGAGGAAGCTTGAGCGTGGACCTTGGGATTAGGAACTAATTGTGCATAATGCACACACCATGTGCTCACTGTTCGTTTGTGTTGCATGAGCACAGCATGTGCAGTTGGATCGGCCCCTTAGTTGTTTGGCAGGGTGCTCTTCTTGCACAGGCAATGCTAAGTGTTAAACAGGGTTTCTCCTGGACACTGGGCTTGGGAGTTTGGGAGACTGTGTTAAAGGTGTGGTGGCAATGTGTGACTATGGAGATTCTGGTAGCATGGCTTCCTCTAGGTAATGAGATAGGCTCAGAAAGGGATGTGGCCATGCTCAAAAGGTGTAGGAGAGCCTCTTTGTTCCACCAGTTTCCATAGTGGCCCTTCTCATGGATCACAGTCAACCAACCGTGACTGACCTCTTCCTGTTCCAAACGGGCCAGATGCGGTCCACAGTTAGTTTTTGTGGCCCCTTTCAGTTCCTGGATCTAGCCCCTGGATCTGATCTCTGCTGCCAAGCACTGAAATCCTAAGTTCGGGGCAAGGAAGCAGAGATGGGGGATATGCAAACAAGTATAGGGGACAGATCTATGGCACAGTTTTGTGATCTGGACCCTCCTCTTCCTGAGCACGCCCTTTAGGCACCCTTGCCTCTGTCTCTTATGTAGCCCTTAGAGCTTGTACTACTTTTCAAAGTGTCCTCTGGGAGGGAAAAGGTTCCCTACCCCTGTTCTAGATTATCTACTATGGTTAAAAACTTTCTTGGTGGTGGTGCCACGGTACTTAGCACAGTCACGAAGTCCTTAATTCACAAATGGCTTACGCAGTCTGTCAATCTTCTTTCTAAATCTGTCGTCATGACAAAGAACATATTTAACTCCACAGTCTTTCCACAGAACAAATAAAAACTACGCATTACTATGCTGGAAACAATATGGTGAAGCAGGAACATTCCTACACATGTGGTGGGCCTGTTCAAAAATCCAGCAGTTTTGGTGCCTGGTAAGAAGACTGATGGAAGATATGACAGGAGTATTCCTATATCTAATACCCACAGTGTTTCTCCTGGTGTATTCTCAGACTTGCCTGCCTTGTACCACAAACAGTTGTGCATACATTTAATTGCCACAGCACTAACGGTTTGCCTTCTCGTGGAAAAGACCTACTCCTCCATCTGAGGGAGAATGGTTAGAAAGACTTTGTTACGTTATGTCTGTGGGGAAAATGATCTGCCTCATGGAAGACAAATATGAAGATTTCTTGGCTACATGGCTGCCCTGCTATGAATATCTAGCGGCAAAAATGGACATCGTCAGAAACCTGGATAAATCCTTTATCCTACAGATAATGACCGTGCAACCTTGCCCTCATAAGCAGGGACTTGAGAACTCGGTTCTCCAAACTTGCCTCCCGCATACAAACTCAGGAATATAACCTGAATTTTATTTTTTATTGTCATCTTTCCTCCTTTTTAATTTAATTTTTGGCAAAGTAATGTTAATACTGTACTTGTTACTTGTATTTGTATTTCTGTAGAAGGATAATAAAATTTAAAATTTTCTTTTTTAAAAAAATAAGTAATTTTATTTATAGAAATTATAGTGCTCCAATTTATAATTACCAAAAATCTAAGAATCAGAAGAGAATATTAAATTGATATGACAGGATGCAACAAAAATGAGAGCTGCAAGGATCATAAAATGGTCAAGATGTACAAATTTTAGACCTATATGAAAGGAAAATAAGCACCCTTTCAGTTCAGAATGACATTTTGGACATGAAGGCTGAATATTGCATAACTTCCAGCTTGTCCAAATTAGACTTTTTTTGGCAGACTTATTATGTAGCCCATGATATGTTTGTAAATCTAATCTTTTTAAAACTTAAAGTTACCAACTTCCCCCCCAAAGCCAACTGTACTGCAACCCTTGGATATCTTTTATCCTCATAAGCGCACTGATGTATTTGCATGTCATATCTGCAGAGAGCCAATGTCAGTGTTAAGGGGAGTCGGGTCTGTGCCCATTTTGACTTGTATGTAGAAACTGCTAATAAGGGGAGGGACTGTTTTGCAGGGATGGGGTGAGGAGGGAGATGGTGTAGGGTTGTGGGGTATCTTATGTTTTTATATTTCTGGTTGTTTTTGACTTGTATTTTATATATTGTAAACCACCCTGAGCTGCCATTGGTGGGAAAGGCAGGATAAACATTAATAATAATAATAATAATAAATTAATTAATAGTGAAGTGTTCACATATTCAAAGGCTGCAAAATATTAATTGGAAGATGACTTTAGAGGATCTAGGGTGCGATCCAGCTCCCGTTGACTACAGTGGGAGTCCCTTAGTTGACTACAGTGGGAGCTGGTTTGCATTCCTAAAGATGAAAGCCTCTGTGTCCTATTGCTGATTTTTATTATTATAAGCTTTTATATACTGCCAGCGATGTACCTGGCGCTTCACAGAGAATAAAATAGACACGGTCCCTGCCGGAGAGCAGGAGTTCTAAACCTTCAGAGTCTGGATAATCCTAAACAAATAAAAACATACACATTCTTACAATCATTTACTTGACTGGCAGTCCAGAAAACATTGATGTTTAAAGAATTAAAAGACTTGAGAATTACTAACTTCTTTAGTTTATAGCTTTTTATTTCTAATCGGCCTATTTCAGGCCAGCTTACTTTTCTGAACTAGTTGACTCGCTAGCTAACGGTCCACAACTGAAAAATTGCTTCTAAAGGAGAATGGTCCTAATTTCCTTTGCCCTGTATGGTGCATCCACACAAATACTGCACAGTCTGAGGGAAACCTCTTGTGGCTACGGCCCAAGACTCCAAAATTTACTGATTTACCGTCCAATCACAGACACAGGCTGCTTTTGTGACAATGAATGTGTGACAATGTCTTTTGTAGTGCCTTTAAGATATGTAAGAATACTGCAAGGAAAAGAAATGTGTAAAATTCTGAAAGAAATGGGTTTTCCTAAACACGTGTCTAGACTTGTAATTTTAAAAATAAAGCATGCCCTTGAAGTAAGCAATATATCCTAATTGAAATCTGTTCTGATAATGCCATCGGGAAAAGTTATTTTGGCTATGTGGTACGAGGGAGCTTATTATAAATGTAGGCTATTCTGATAAACTTTTCCCCCAAATTACTTTTTGATAATACTAAAATAGGTGGATGTAGATCCTTGAAGAGTAGCTTGTTTTCTCTGCTGCTTTTTCTAAACAGAACACATTTACTGTTGAAACTCTGAGCTAGACAATGCTATGTAAAAACAGAATTATACTTGTATAATACAGTCTTCATCAAAGACTTGCTGTAAACAACTGCTGCTTATATAGTTGATACATTGAGGCAGTGAAACAAACAATTCAAGTGCATATAGAGTTTTGAAATAGATTTTGCTCATAGATTTGATACTGACTATACATGGATTTGAATGTTTTATATTTTTTTCCCCTCCTAGAGAGGATATGTATGCCCAGGACTCCATAGAACTACTAACAACATCTGGCATTCAGTTCAAAAAACATGAGGAAGAAGGAATTGAGACTCAGTATTTTGCAGAACTTCTGATGACATCGGGTGTAGTGCTGTGTGAAGGAGTCAAGTGGCTTTCATTTCATAGGTAAATACAGCATATCACACTACACTGGAGTTGGCCATCTGAATGGTTTTCTGATGCTATAATTTAAAATGATTGTCGTGTATTTCAGCTGTAAATTCAGTGCTGGATTAGTTCTGGATGTAGTGCAATGATTTGTAAAGTTTTGATCAAATGCTGTCTTCCATGTTCACACTTCTAATGCTGTTTCAATCTATGTAGAAGCTAATAACCTTTATCATCTTGTTTTTAAAAAAACAAAAAACTCTTGGTTTTCAGTGGCAGCATTGTAGAGAGGGAGCACTGTATTTTTCTATTTATTTTGCCTTGACAGTTTCCCAGGTCAGAGGAGGAAACAGACGCAAATCTCTGCCCTTTGCATACGCTTAGCAGGTAAATGGAAATTGGAATTAGTTGGTTAACATCGTTGGAAAGTCCAAATTCAATACAGCTTTGAAGACTTTGATAATGCTGGTAGGGAAAACATGAATGTTTTGTATGAAATGCAAAAAGCCTGGCACCATGGTGGAAATTTTGTGTTTCTTCATGAATTATTCTGTTAACTGTTTTCTTTAAATAGCAGTCCTTCAGCTCTTCGGTTTTCTGGAGAGATTAGATAATCCTTCCAATTGATTGTCTCCTTATTATTCTGTTTGGATCTAGGATTACAAGTCATTAACTCAAGCAGTCTAGAGAGTGTTTTGTGTTGGTGCCAAATGTGACAGTGACGGAAGTTAAGGTGGAAAGCGTATGCAAGCTTTTGAGCTACTTGGGAGTTCTTCCTCAAGCGACACAAAAAAATAAACAGAATGGAAACTGAACTAAGTGCAGGGTAGGTTTTAGGCCGTTTTCACACGGGCCGCGGTGGGTGGGAGGGAGGAATGGGTGGAGGCGGCGGCGGCGGCAGGTGTACGGTACGTGGGCGGCTGTACCCATGGGCGCGCACCCATCTCCGTTCTGGGTGTGCAGTGGGTGGAGCGTGGGAGCATGCATGTACCCCCCCCCCACCCGCTGCCTGTGGCCTTCCCATGGACGCCCCCCACAGCACACCCGCCCGCCGCAGCATTTGCATGGGCACTCCCCACCCGCACACGTGTGTGTGGCAGGGGGCGAGGGGGTGTCCGTGTGAAAACGGCCTTATTAACATGAATGCGCTCTGCCGTCACCAAACCGTTTTGGGAGTTGTTGGTTAAGTTTAAATGTGTTGGCTCTTAAATATCCTGATGCGTTATGTTTAAAGTAACTCCGTAGAAGATTATAGTTAACAAAGAGTGAAAGTTTAAAAGAACACTTCCCTATTTCTGTTAATGATGAAGCATTTTTTTTTTGATAAGCATGTGATTTCGATTGTCCTTCAAAAAATGTTTATGCATTTCTTAGGACTGAATTTAGTGATTATGAAACTTTTAACAGCCTTTCAAAAGGCTTTGGATAAGAGAAGAAAATTGTTGTGACCATTAGGAGTGACATTTTTCAGATTTAACAAATCTGCTTCTCTGCAACAGTAAATAGAGTAGATAAATTTTTTTAAAAAATCTAGCTAATTGTTATGAATAAAAGTTTTCAATAGAAACAGTTTAAATTGATGCAATACTGTCACCTGAGGCTTTCAGGCTATTTTAGTGCCCCTGCTTTCCATTCATAGTCTTACCAGACAGGTTAGTTTTAACCCTATTTCAAGTTTTGTTAGTTTCTATTGCTGCTGTATAGAAACTGTCCTGTTGGCAGCAGACAAGTGAGTTTGTCGAAAAATGTGTAAAAATAGTTGACAGTAGGCACTGAAGCTATTCACTAGAAAGGAAGATTTACTCATGGAGTTAATGGAAGGTGCTGCGTAGTAAGCAAAAATTCCCTCTCAGCAACCAGAAAACAAAAGACATTGGAGAGCAGAAAAGTAACACTATTTCCATTTTATAAATTGAATTGCTGAAGTGCAGAGCTGGGTAGGAAGATCTTCAGACTCCTCCTGGCTAGTGAAGCTTGCTTCCCTTTTTTGGAAGTAGGAATGCTGCAAGAGTAGTTATACTTTTTCTATTTTCCCCAAGTTGGGCAAAAGAATTTACTGGTAGTTGTAAGCTTCAGAATAATTTTTCTTAAAACTGGACTTCCCCCTTGGTTGAGACTTCTGGTGAAAACAGACGCAACACTAACTCCTGTTTAACGCTGCTTTAACATTTCTTATGCATGTTGCAGGGCTGCATAGGGCAAAATACAGCCCTGCAACATGCATAGGAAATGTTAAAGTGGAGTTGTCGTTATGTGTGCGTTCACCCTTGAACCAAGATTTCTGCCCTCTGAGGTATTTTGCTGTTTAACTAGCTCTGAAAATTTGTTTTGGTTTAGAATGAAAACCTTTAGTGAAGTCCTAATGACAGCAGTAACAATTAATACATTTCCAATGCCTCTTTATTCTGTTCTATCCCATCATTTTTTCAGTACAGAAACTGACATCCGTATAACTTAGTATAAAAATGTAAGTGTGTCATCCTGTAGTAAGTTGTATGCCAAAGTTAATTTTTTTCTTTCTTTTCTTTGTTACAAATGTCCATTAATTGGAAAACTCTTTGCTATGTTGTATCCTCAGTTAGACAGCTTGGTTATCTTGCCTATTTATAGTTGTCTTGGCTGAGGAAAATGTATCTTCCTATGGAGCCTGTTCTCTCTCGACATAGAGTATTCTTCTTGTTAGTAACGTGGAAGTATACAGCTAATTTAACTTTTATAAAAGGTAGGAATGACTTTTATAAGTTAAAAGCTCTCTGTTTTGACCACAGGCAGCCATGTCATCCTCCCAGCTGCTTACTGCTTTGCTTGCCCTTCATGCCACACTAGGTGTTTTCACACAGAACGTGAGGGTGCTACCCCTCCCCCCCCAAATCAGGTCCATGGGTGCACTCCTACGTCTTCCTGCTTGCACACAGCCTAGTTAGTGGCTGCTGTGACCCACATGGCATCCGTCCCCCACACCATGGACTTGTGCACTAAAGCGTCCACAATGCTATGGTGTTGCCCAGAGCAACCTCTAGCCGAGAGCAGAGTTGCAGTGGCTGTCTGGCTGGTGCCCTGGGTTTGGGCTGCCTACTTCGCTGGCAGTGCTCCACCTCTGCTCTGCCTGCATATCTGGTGGGCCAGCTTTAAGCTTACTAGGGCCCAGGGGTGAGGCAGGGTGGAGGCATGGGTGCTGTGCGGTGAAAACACCCATTAAGTCATTGGAACTAATGTGTTGCTTAGTGCTGCTAAAGTAGCCAGAGGCTCATGCTCTGTTTGTTTTCGAGTGTCCAATAACTGGGATAAACCTGTGGGATAGGGGTTGGAAGAAGGAAAACTTGAGTTGGAACAAGTTTCCTATATAATTTGTATTTATAATGTGTGATGTTGCAGGAGGTAGGCAATCTTTAGAATCCTCTACATCTAACTATGAATACTAGATCTTTTAAGATCTGATCTGGCAAGATGCGGAGTGTCTTCAGTTGTTGTTGAAGTTACAAATTTATTATCTGGGGACGTCAGGCTTTTAGTGCTTTGCCACATCAAACACTTAATCCTTTGCAGATCCCCATGAAACACTTCAGAGATTTGAAAAGATACAAGATGTGCCCTGCTGGGGAAATTCAGAATGCAGACAAACTTAAGGGCTTGTCTACACACATGCTTTGCACTGATGTAACTGTGGAGAAATTACTGTTAAGTTATTCCTCTATGGACATTAAAAGGCTTATGCTAACCTAATGGCACCTAGCCTCAACTAGGGGAATCTAGTATATACTTGGCCTTCTCTATTAATATAGATATTAATATCCTGGTGCAAAAATGCATAGACTACATGTTATTTAATGGACCTGGTTGGCATGA
Organism: Sphenodon punctatus; assembly: GCA_003113815.1. Taxonomy (NCBI): domain Eukaryota; kingdom Metazoa; phylum Chordata; class Lepidosauria; order Sphenodontia; family Sphenodontidae; genus Sphenodon; species Sphenodon punctatus. Next base: position 1,919,152 of record QEPC01002141.1, on the reverse strand, counting down.
AGCCTTTTAGAAATGTTTACCTGCTTTTCTTTGTAGCATGTACTGCTTGTCATCTGATCCATGCTTCATTTTAGCCAAGTAAATAGTTGAGATGCAAGAGTAGGATGCTAACCCATTTTGAGAAGCTTTCACTTGGCATAGAGGCTGCCTCCATGTACCACAAGATTGGGGTTTCCAGGAATTTTAAAATGTACCTGGATTTCCAGAAAGCATTTGATAAGGTCCCTTGTGAGAGACTTGAGAAAATTTAAAAAGTCATGGGATAGGAGGTAGTGTCTTACTATGGATCAGAAACTGATTAAAAGATAGAAAGCAAAGGGTAGGACTAAATGCGCAGTTCTTACAATGGAGAGATGTAAAAAGTGGTGTGCCTCAGGGATCTGTATTGGGACCGGTGCTGTTTAATGTATTCATTAATGATTTAGAAAAAGGTGTTAAGAGTGAAGTGATCAAATTTGCAGACACCAAGTTATTCAAGGTAGTTAAAACACGAGCAGACTGTGAGGAACTGCAACAGGATCTTACGACACTGGGTGCCTGGGTATCTAAATGGCAAATGAGATTTCATGTGACAAGTGCAAAGTAATGCACGTAGGGAAAAATAATCCAA
>QEPC01002141.1:1839540-1915348 GCA_003113815.1 Sphenodon punctatus | reverse complement strand
AGGAGGACAAGAATAGAGTAAAGGCGGTTGGATTTAGCCACAAGAAGATCGTTGGTGATCTTAGCAAGAGCGCTTTCAGTGGAATGAAGGGGGTGGAAGCCAGATTGGAGGGGGTCAAGGGAGGTGTTGGCAGAGAGGAGGTCGAGGCAACGGGACTAGACAAAACCCGTTCAAGGAGCTTGGAGGCTAAAGGGAGGAGCGAGACAGGATGGTAATTAGACTGTTCAGAGGGTTCCAGAGTGGACTTTTTGAGGATAGGGGAGACAGTGGCATGTTTAAAGGCAGAGGGGAAGGAGCCGGTAGAGAGGGAGAGGTTGATGATGATCAGGAAGGGAGGGGTGAAGGTGGAGGCAATGCAGGTCAGGAGGTGGGAAGGAATGGGGTCCAAGGGGCAAGTGAAGGGGTTGGAGGAGAGAAGGAAGGAGATCTCCTCAAGGGAGGTGGGAGGGAAGGAGGACAGGAGAGGCTGGGGAAGGGAAGGGGCGGGGAGTAGTAGTGGGAGAGGACTTGGAAGCAATATCCAGGCGGATCTTATCAATCTTAGAGGTGAAAAAAAAGAGCAAGATCCTGAGCGAAGAGGGGGGAGGAGGCGGGGGTTTGAGAAGGGAGTCAAAGGTGGAAAAGAGGCGGCGAGGGTTCCGGGAGCAGAACTCAATGTGGGAGGCATAGTACTGCTGTCTAGCGAGGGAGATAGCAGAATTGAGTGATGAGAGGCAGAACTTGAAGTGGAGGAAGTCGACATGATAGTGGGATTTGCGCCAGAGGCGTTCCGCAGCCTGGGTGAAGGAGCGGAGATGGCGAATGGTGGGGGTGAGCCAAGGGCGAGGGTTACAGGAGCAAGCTGGGTGGGGGAGAGGGGGGCAAGGGAGTCGAGGGTGGAGGCGAGAGAGGAGTTGATGGTGGAGATGGCAGAATCGGGGGAGGAGGAGGAGAGGACTGAGGGGAGAAGAGAGAGGGAGGAGGCAAAGTTCCTGGGGCACAGTGACCTGCAGATCACGGAAGGGATGGGGAGATGGGGAAGAGGAGGAGGAGCAGTGGGAGAGGTTGAAGGAGGGAAGGAAATGGTCTGATATGGGATGGGGCTTGAAGGAGAGATTGGAGACAGAACAGTTCCTAGAGAACACGAGATCAAGAGAGAGTGACCATCAGTGTGGGTGGGGGAGCTAGTCCAGTAACTTGCTACTTTATTATCCTTATTATTATGGATGTTTTTAGGATGATTATAAGCCGCCCTGAGCTGCTTGGGTGGGATATAAAAACTTAAAAATAAATAAAATAAATAAATAGATAATACTACAAAGTTATTTGTATAATTGCTTGGTAGCTAAATATTAACATAAAAGCAGTTCCTTTTGCTCATACAAGCAAAATAATGTTCTTTTAAAAAACAAAGAAGCCTTGAATTGGGTGAATGAATGAATCTTATACATGTTCAGCATTTAAGAACTCTTAATTCACCTGGCTCTTGTGAGATTGCAGAGAAATAGGAATTCAGTGAAATAATTTTATTCTACCAAAACAGTAAGCTTGGTCAAATCTTAGCTTTTCAGGCAAGGGGTTTTCTAGTGTCCAGTTTAATGTGTGCACCTTTGTACTTCTCCAGGCTCTTAAGTCATTAGTAAAGGAGGAAAAGTGTGTCTGTCTGTCTGTGTAAGAGAATAGATGTAAAATTCTTGGGGCTTCTTATTTGTAATGTGAGGGTGGATGGGATTTAAGGACAGCTTGGGGGGGGGGCACAGGTCTGGAGGGGCATGTAGGTGGGACAGGGACTCCCCCCAGGAGTAAGAAGAATGGCCATGGCCCCTCTGTGAAGGGAGAGGGGATCTGGCCATCTCCATTAATTGAGGAAGTTTTAGGGCTCGGGGGGGCAGGGGGTGGGTGGGATATATATGCATTTACTTATATTCTATTTGCTATATTGCTTTCATGATATTTGTTGTAAACAAATAGATTTATACTGCACCCTATGGAATTAGGGTGGAGTACAAGTCTAAAATAAACCATGGACCCAAAATATTGTACAGTATCCAATGCCCTCATGGTGTTTCAGCTATGAATAGTAAAATACTGACTGACGACTGAAGTTAAGAGGGCTTCAATACCCTGTGCTATCCAAGAGAACAAAGCAGCTTTCACTGGTTGCCAGCACAAGCTATTTTTAGTCAGCACAACACATGCAGCTCTTGGACATTTGCTAAACTCAAAGTGTTTATGCACCTCTCCCCAGCCCAGTGTGGGGATGACAACCATTACGGTTTTCGCTTCACAAGCCATGGTATGAATTTCAAACTGCTCTCTACAATGCCTTGTACGTTTACCAAGTCCTGTCCATACCTTTACTCATAACAATCGATACTCTAGATCAGACCCTTTACCAATCTGTTTTGGTAATGCGTACCTCATACCAGTCAGCACTGGACACTAGAAAAGGGGCATGCTCACACACAAGCTCCTGAGGGTCAATTATATAATACCTGTCCACGGCTATTTCCTCTTAACTCCAGAAAGTTAGTGGCTGGCTTCCAATTAAGCATGAAGGCCTCATCTTCTAGTGTAACTTTGCTTAATTGCATTACCTAGAGATAGCCACGTTCCCCAAAACTCTGGCAACATACACATCTCTACAGCCACATACTGTCAAGGAGCATGTCTGGCTATAATTAGCATTCTCCCCCCTCCCCAAATTTTGTTCTCCATTATTAAGAGCTGAATGAGATCTCTTTCCATCGTCCATATTTAACACCTGTTTTAAGTGACCAACTAACTTTATGTACTCTTCCTTTCATCATTCAGCACCAAGGCTTTTTAAAATTAATACTAAGCATACGTTTCATGGAGATTGAATGAAAACTCAATAAGGCCCTTCCTTTGGGTTGCATATTTGCCAAGCACCCACAGTTCCTAATTCAACCAAAGATAGCAGAAGTGCTCAGCATAGCAAAAGTCACTAATGTAGAAAAACTAAGGGCATGTCTATATGGAAAGTGTATACAGAACAAGTTTGCCCCTGCTCCACAGCAATGCTTCACACAAATAAAATGCCCCAGAGTAATTAAGGTGGTGGTCTTTATACTGGACTGATTTTCCCAGTAGCAAGTTGCTGTAAAGTAGCAGGTAATCATTATTATTTTTATTATTAGCAAGCATTTATATAATGCCAGCAATGTCCTGGCGCTTTACAAATTAATTGAACATACTTGGTACCTGCCCTAGGGCTTACAGTCTGAGGGGCGGGGGGCGGGCTTGGATGATGGTAGCCCAGGTCCGCGTCCAAACCATATGACCAAAGCCAGCACACCAGATGTAATTGGCGAAACGCGTCCCTCGCCACAGCATCCACCTGGATATCCAGGCGGAGCTGAGGATTGAGGAGCACCCCCAGACTACAGACCTGAAAAATCATGGGGGCCTCCACCCCTTACCCACCAGCATCACCTCAGTCTTATCGGAATGCAGTTACTCTTTATTGAAGCTCCTCTCTTTACCAGCTATGGAGCAAGTCTGTGTGTGGGGGGGGGTTGCCTTCTAGAGCTTGCGGTGATTGTGTGTGTTCAAAGACCCTTCTGCCACTGCAGGAATCTCCTTTTGATTTCTTTGACTTGTTCAAACCACTAGCTATAGATCAGGGGTGGGAAACCTTTTCCCTTTCATGGGCTACATTGAAAATGTGTTCAAGGCTAGCTTTGTGGCCTGGATCAGAGTTGGGGGGTGGGTATTTAATGAGTGTGCTCTTGATATGGAAAGAAAGATAATCTCGACTCTCTTGAATCAGTGCTAGAGATGGGCAGTTTCCAAGTCCAAGAACCATATACCAAAACTTTCATATCACCAAGAGCCACAAGACACATTACTCTGTGTTTTGGTGAAAACCATAAATATCCTAATCATTACACTAATGTAATGTGTCTTGTGGCTTTTGGTAATATGAAAATTAATTTTATTGTCCAAAAGATAAAATATTTTTGTCCAAAATAAGAGTAATATATTGAAAACTGCATTTATTGCAAAGATATTTTATGAGTAACAGCTATTAAGTTAATCATATTAAGGGTTTCTGGTTAGATAGTAAAGAATGAAATTAGAATGCTTTGTACTGTCATCAAAGCCCAAAGAGCAGGGTGTGTGTGTGTGTGTGTGTGTGTGTGTGTCTGTCGGTGAAACACTCATAATTGCAGGAGGCGAATTTAACACCTATGGAACAAACCCATGTAATGCTTACCCAGTATTCAGACCACACATCGAGTGACTTCTCTGTGTTTTTACCCAGTTTTTCCTTATTTTCTTGTTTTTGGATTCCAAGAAATAAAATAGGCTGACCTCTCTTTAGGTGTACCTGTTACACAGTTATAGACAGGCGAGACGTGTGTAGCCACACGAGCTGGGGCAGGCCTGATCCCTGTGGGGCCTGTGACGGGCAGTTGCTCCTGCCACACTTCAGGGCCAGAGCAGGGCAGATGATTTCCCCCTCTCCCACCCCCCGGTGGGGAAGCCGGATGGACAAACTGCTGATGGAGGTCCTGCTATGCCCCCGGGCGGACCAAGCTACCAATCCTTGCCTGCACGCTATCCCGCCCCCAGCCATAATGTGGCCATGCAGGAACGGAGGCAACGCCCAATGCTCAAAGCTCCACAGTGGAGCAGACTGGGATCAGTCCCACAAGCGGTGGTGTGCTACCACGCCGTAGGCAATCTTACCCCACTTCGGGTAAGGCTACTACGTGCTGTGTCCCCACCCTTTTTCCAGGGACACAGGGTGTAGCAGCCTGCCTGCTGTGCTGCAGGGTGAGTATCTGGTGGCCGCTGGGCGCAAACGCACTGCATCGCACGGTAAGGCTGCCAAAATCATGATAATGGCTCATGGTTGCACCCGTTAGCAATGGCAGTGTTTGCTTCAGAACACCACTCAGCCGATGTACCTGGGGAGACTGCCTCTGGGGATGTCTGGATAGTAAAATCTACATGTTCTTTCATGTTTGACCTTTGCGATGAGACTGTTAATAAGGGTCTATATTTGGTAACACTTAAACTGAGACCATCTGAGCCACGCAAAATTTTATTAGACCTTGTGGATTGTGTACCTAACTTGTTTTATGTATGTGATTTGGTTTGCAGTGGTTATGACTTTGGCTATCTGATCAAAATCCTGACAAACTCTAATTTACCTGAAGAAGAGCTGGACTTCTTTGAGATACTCAGATTGTTTTTCCCTGTCATTTATGATGTGAAGTACCTTATGAAGAGCTGCAAAAATCTCAAGGTAAATGGTCTAATATTGGGTTCGGAACAGAATTTTCCAGGCTAGAATTTATTTTGACTTGCTGTAAATGTCTTCTCCTGTCCTGTATTGCAGTGAGCTCTTCCAACTTTGAAGCCATTGCTTTTGAGTCTAGTCGTTTTTATTGTTGCATTGTTTAATCATTGTTTGAGGCTAATAATTTTTTATTAACAATTAAATACTGATCAAATAATTATACTATAAAATAAATAATATTAAATGATGATTGAATATTGTTTGAGTCTAATTGTTGTTGTTTAAAAGCCTCTGATTGGATTTAAGAGGTAGACAGGACCACACAACAGAATTCTTGTGACTCCTTGCCATTTTAGTGATGGTGTCCCAGGGCTCCACTTCTGAATGGGAGGACCTTGTTCAGAAGTGATGATGCTCTGCTAAGTTAAGGTGGCAGAATTGATGGGGTTGGTCTCTGAGCAAGGGATAGGTGACTGTGAGCGCTGTTTTATCAGCCCTTACTGCTCATTTACAGGGGGCTGCAGTTATGCTGGCCAGGCTAAAGCAAAAGAAGGTTCAGTGTAGCACAACAAGAAGTCATCCTGTGGGATGAAGGGATAGATGGAATGGAGGGGCTAGAGTTGCAGGTGACCCTATATCAAAAAGTGAGTAATACATGTGCAGAAGTAGCTTACTACTACGAGGAAATGTAGATGAGATTAGAAACTTTTCTCTGCGTAGAAGCCAGTTGGGCTATTAATTGGCTTGTTCTATTAGGCCTAAAATTTGGTGAAGAATTGTTTGGACTGAAGAACGAATGCAAATTGGAGACAGATGCATGAAGTGGAAGACGACAAAGAGGAAGATAACTTATCATGTGATTTCCTGTGGCAAGCATGGCAGTAGCAAGCCATCGCAATCTGGACTTCTGGCCAGATTTTTAAAATGGCACAATTTATCTGAGGCACGGGGATGGCTCACCGATGTGCTTAAAACAACAGCAGAACTGGACGCTGGTTGCAATGTGGCCGAATTTAGCTAAGGAGTAGATAGTCCCTTTGGAGCACAATGCTGACCAATGATCTCTGCTAACGAGACTGAATTCTTGTGGAGCTAGGCACCTACTGCTAAGGTTTTACTGACTGCTAATAAGTAGGATGTCTGTTCTCTCCTGCACTAGCAAGCCTGTCACACAGAAAGGGGGGGGGGACAGTAGCGTGAACTAACCTATGAATTGCGGTTTTGCTTCCCAACAGAGACATGCACCAGCTGAGCAAGCAATTGGAAAATGTGGGCACACCCTTCTAAAATCAGTCTTTTGTTAGGATCAAGAGTTGAAATGAGGTAGATGCAGATGTTCCGAAATAAAAAAGACAGATCATCATGAACTGAAACCTGGCCAATGCTGCCATTTGAGTTGCACCAAGCCCAAAGCATAAGCTGCTCTGTTGACCACGTCAGGCACAGGGGTAGTGAGATTTCAGAGCACACTATGAAACTAATAGCAAGAGAGATGCAGATAAAACATAGGTGCTCCACTTGTAGCTGAAATTGCACAAGCAGTAAATGAGCTTGATGACAAAAAGATCTCCTCAAAAACAATGCACACTTTTAAAAAAAATAAAAATTTGGGAAATTGCCAAACATCCCTTAAGGGTAGGAGCTTGGCATGTAAACAAGTGGCAGGAGAGGTCACTATAGCTATCAAAATCCTGTCAGTGTTTACTAAACTGCAGGCAACTTTGATGGTCAGAAACTGATAGATACTGCTTTTTTTCTCCTGAGTGCCACTAAGTTGGCTCTCTTACTGTTCACAATAGCACATCAAATGTCTGGGATTATATCTGATTTGAGATGGCTATGCAGTCACTGTGCTGGGAATCTAGAAAACTCTCTTGTTACTGCCTCGCATGTGTTGCTGCCTAATAATTTTCTATATTATTTAAACATTTATTAAATTGCTTTCCAGCACAGAAATCCAGCAACTATTTTTTGTTGTCATTTAAGTGGTGGCACTGCTTTGTTTACAAACACATTTCTGTGCTGATATCCTTGAGGATGGAAGCCTTGTGTGGGTGGGTGGCTGTTGCAGCTGCTGTGTAGCATTATCTCTTGGCATATTAGCAGAAATACTAATAGTTTTTTTGAAAACATTGTTTTGTTGCTCTGAACAGCAACACAAATTCCTCCACTCCATATAGGGTTGGAATAACGAATGAGCTGCAGTCATGGTACTTGAGGGTAACATTGTTCTTGGTTGTCCTTGGCTTCTAAAAGTTCAGGTACCCATTTAAAAGAAGTCTTGAGCCATTTTTCATGACAAGAGGCAGATTTTATAAGAAGTTATATACTTCCGGATCTGGAGTACAGAACATCATCTTAATTGGGACAGAGTTAAGGAATTTATGTAGGATGTTTAAGTTATGAAAGCAGCTAAAGCTGTTTCAACATATACCTCCTCCTTATCCTTGGCCTCCTGTCGGTCAATGAAGAGAGGATGTTGCATAACTTAGGTAATATACAATTTGAGAGCTAATAAATAATGTGATAAAAAGGCAAATGTGATTGTGTTGGCTCTGCAAATGCTAATGGAGGTTTTTTTATAAACAAAGCTTACTAGCAAAGGCAGCAAAGAAACATTGCTGCCTTTAAGGTTAATAAAAATTGGGTTTTGCAACTTAAGTTTTGCTTGAGGTTTAAAATTGATTCTTTTTTCTATTCTGTCTCTTCTCCCTCTGATCTTCACCTTCATTGTCCAAAGTGGAGTGAAGTACAGGGAACTGGTACTTGCCTGTTTTACTGTTTTAAAAGTATTTTCCTTGTGCGGACTCCATTTCTACCTTCTTGACCACTTGTCTCATTTACATTTCTAGATGTAAAGGGTTCTTTGGTTAAAAGTATTTTGATGCTTTTTAGGAAGTGGTAGAGTGATGGCCTAATGCAATGTGCCTTGCATAGAATGTCTTGCTTCACCACACTGTGTAACATCTTAAATTACTAAAGATAGCTGAGTTTGTTGAGTTGTACAATCCTTACAGACTTGTATTTGCAATAGGTTTTATTATGTATACTCTTAACTTCTGCCCCACAAAGCTGTTTATCAAAAGATGGGCTTATGTTTAAAGCTGAGTTGATCTGTGACAAGAGTACATCTGCTTCCCACACCTCCATCACACTAAAACATGGAAGCAATACTTATCAACAGCTGTTGTTGCAAAAGTTGATCATCTCAAAGACAAAACTGAATGGGGAAAGGATGGTATGAATTGAGTTTGGGACTGTCAAAGGTAGGGATTTCCTGATTGTGAAATAAACCCCCGTTTGCTTTTCTTCAGAACGGATGCATTTCTCGGTCTCACCTTTCCTGCTGTCAGAATAATGTACATTACATGGAAAAGCAATGGTATGATAGGGATAAGAGTGAGCAGGAAAATAAGTGTATGAATGTATGCCCCCTCCGTTCTTGTGTGATTATGCTGCTGCTTTGCTGAATATAGGAATTCACATTTATTCCAAATATTTCCCCATTGCCTGCATTACTGTTCTCATGTCTATTGCACTGCACTGTCTATTTGGCCAGCGCCTGCAAATTAGATACAATTGAGTAGGTTGTGAGTGTCCAATCCCCTTCATTGGATGTTTTCAATAACTAGCTTGATGAGCATCTGTCATACTACTGCAATTATTAGGGCTGCAACCATTAATTGGTTAATCAAATCAATTAAAATGTGTCCCCCAATTAATCTGTTAGCTGCCAGGACCTTCTGGCAGTGCATAGTTCTGAGTCTGTAGCACAAGGGGATGCGTTCCAGTGGAAGGCAAGTCTACCCAATGCATGCAAAGTAGGCAAATGTATGCAAAGTTATGTATCTTTATGCAAATGATGATCCATGGAATTGATCAACAAAAAGGCTTAATTGATCGATCAACTAAAATTTCTAATTGCGTTGCAGCCCTAGTAAGAATATGATATCCTGCCTTGGACCAGGACTTGGACGTAGATGGTCCTTGAGATCCCTTCCAGCCCAAAATACATCTGCCAAAATGGAGCTTTGGGGGTACAGAGATGTGTATATTCTCCTCCCCCCCCGGTCTAATACAGGGCTACAGCTAACAGGAAGAATCATTTGAAGACTGAAGAATGGTTGCTGTTGTGTGATAAAGCGGCTGTACAAACCATCGGTGACCCACACCCTACAGACTGAGCAGTCTATGAAACAGTTACTAACCTTGAGCTCTGAGTTAACTAACCTTTGCTCCTTGTACATAGCCTTTTCTATCCTTTGTGTATCCAGTGGTCTTCAGGACAGATGTGGCTTAAAGTATATTTCTAATGCATTGTTTATTAGCAGATGCTTTCAGAAAAGCAAAAAGTCTGGGGGTCTCTGAAATATATTCTCGAGCAGCTTGCACAACTTATTTTTATGTAGGTCTTATGGAACTTCCTCATAAAATCTTTTAAAGACGTGTTGAATGTTAAAGGTTTGGCTCATTTTTGTTCCTTTTGAGTACTGTATCTTATCACCTGGATTCAGGGTTCTCGGTCAGTTGCAAAAGCAGAGCATTTTTCTGAACTCTTAACTGCTTTCGCTATGCTAGATGTCCTGACATCTTGTGAGGGGAAATAATCATAATTGTATTAATACTTTAAAGTGCCTTGTTCCTCGGCTAGTAAAACTCTTGGCTCTTCCAAAAGAGTATTGTCTCTTTACCCTATTCTGCTCCAGCGTCTATTCCAAATATATGAATGGGTGTTGGAAAAACCTCCGTTAGAGAGAATTCTGCCCTGATGGTTAAATTATCTGTGCCATGTGTTTGTCTCTTTCAGGGTGGATTGCAAGAAGTCGCTGAGCAGTTAGAGCTGGAAAGGATAGGACCACAGCATCAGGCAGGATCTGATTCTTTATTGACAGGAATGGCTTTCTTCAAAATGAGAGAAGTAGGTGTAAATGTTTTTTTCCACTTTGTCTCCTCCCTGGCTTTTCCTGAGTGACCACAGGGGCTGGTTCAGGTCTCTCAGTTGGAGCTCTTGCTGCAATCTAGTTGATGAAGTAGAGCAGGGCTGTCTTAATCTCTTGGGCTGAGTTGCCTCATGGCAATTCACTGGTAGGCTGGATTGCAAAAAAGTCTTTCATGCGGCCAGTGTACATTATTTCTGTAGTGCAGATGTAATCGAACTCTGTTCAAACCTATCAGTATGAACTGTGTGAGTTAAACATGCAGAGTTTGGAACTGTTACTGCAAGATAGCCGTATTTAGAAAATACTGATATTTAATCAAATTGAATTTTGAAGCCAGGGCCTGCTAGTTGGACTACCCTGAAGTACAGTATAACGAAAGCTGATGAGACCAGGGGGAAAGGTTCATTGTCTTGGGGGATTCACTATAACAAGGTTTGGCAATTTGCTGCATCAGAATAATGAGCAAATGTTTCATTGCACTCTACATCAGTGAACTTTCTTTTAATGAAGACTTCATTACATTGATCAACGTTCAGGCAGTAGCAAAACAATGAAAGTGTCAACTAGCTTGCTGAATACAGAGCTATAATAATTATATAACATTTTCCTTAAAATGTCCAACAAACTGCTTATAATCTACTTTGCGCTTTGACAATACGCAACCTTTCTATATGGTTAAACAGCCCAAAAAGTACAGGCTAAAGAGTGTAGTGTAGGCCCTGAAGGGGCTCAGTACATCAGGGTCAGTCCTACCCGCATGTTCATTGTAATGGGATTATTTTATATTGAAATAAAGTGTGTTGAAATGTATGGGGTCTAGATTATATAGGGGTTGCTCCACTAAGTCTTTAGGTCAGGTAGAAGAAAGCACACAGATGTTCATTATTTAGCAGTTGCATTAACTATTTTAAAGTTCAAAAATAAAAATAATTTCTTGAACATTTTAAAGCTGACTTGCTACCTGACAGCATTGGGAAAGAGACATTGGTTTATTACATTTTTGTCACTTGGTAAGTATGATTTGGTTTAGTATATGCCTAGAATATGAAACTACAGTTTGGGTTTTTTCCTTCAGCATCTGACAATATTTGGTATAAACAGACTCTCATTCTTCAACATTGACTCCTTTTTAAAAAACTTCTTCTTTAGATGTTCTTTGAAGATCACATTGATGACGCTAAATACTGTGGTCACTTGTATGGCCTTGGTTCTGGTTCATCCTATGTACAGAATGGCACAGGAAATGCATATGAAGAAGAAGACAACAAACCATCATGACATGAAATGAGAAGCCACTTTCTCTAAGCCTCCACATTTGTACATAGGTTTTATCTCTGGTTGAATCCCTTGGACAATAAGGTTTTTTTCCCCTTTCTCAAGCATACTTTTCTGCCTTTCTATGTACTAAACCTGACTGTTCCTATCACAGTTTTTGATCTTGATGTGTACAATTTCTGGATTAAATGTGGCCTTTTACCTAGCCCATCTGTGAAGGCATGTATAGGAGTAGCACAGCAGAGAGAAGGGGAAACGTAAATCATAATGAATAGTCTGGTAAACTTACCTGGTTGGTCTTAGTTTTGCTTTTGCCTTTCCCGAAACTAAAGAGCACTGATTGTAACTAATCTCCCCATTTCATGTTTGTCCCTTCCGGTGTACAGGAGTTTTAGCTATTCAAGATTGTGGACCATCAAATTTGCACTTTAGAGAGTGACTCTGACTCGGATCCTCTGTTTTATGTGAAAATTAGATTTTCTTGCCCTGAGCTAGAAAAATATTATTCTGCCAACTTAAGCAACTTCATGCCATTTCCCCCTGTCTTGAAGCAAAACAAACTACTGAAATCTTAAGCAATTGCTGTTGACTTACTGACGCTCAGTCTTACAAGCAAATCCTGCACATATAAACTTCTAATTGACTTGCCAATTTGTTTGCTCTGTGATGAAAGAAAATTTCTGAAAACCAGCTTTACACCCTTCAGGAAAAGCCTGCATAATTTATGTTTGTATGATTGCCACTGAGCTGAAAATCTAGGGAGACTGAAGCTGCAGTAGTTCTAGAACAGTGCACTTCCCTGGATCCAGTTGCTAGCTTTTATTCTGCTAAAGTATTTCCTACGTACTTTTTATTTTATAGAGTCATATTTATTTATGTACTTGATTTGATTATTTTTTGCAAGTTGATTTAGTTAAGGATGAAACCCCAAAGATATGAAGTAGACTTTATATTCAATAAAAGTTAAATATGGTTTTGTAGCTGTTACAAAGACAGATGGTACAGACATTTGTTGTAAGACAAAAAACTATATTTATAGCTAATAAAGTTACCTGAGGAGTGTAATGCTAGTTTTTGTGTGTGTATATCTTAGCAATATATTTTAATATATATGGTTGTAAAGGACCTTAAAATACTTTGCTAACCATGCATAGCCTGTGTACAGAGCAGCTGTGCAGGAATACTTTTTTGGTATTGAATAGCTAAATACTAGCCTGAAATGATGGAATGCACACTGCACTGAGTGTGTTATCTACACTAAAATCATTATTAGCCACTCTCCAAATGTCCGCCCAATTTATCCGTTTATCTTGTACTTTAACATTCGTTTTTCATTAAGTTACAAAGATGTAACTGGGTGGTCCTTTTTTAAAATGAAGGAAAAAATTTGCATAACAGGGGGTATTTGTTTTTAAAGCTTTTGTAAATAAAGGCTTCAGAAATGTTTTCTTACATATCTACAGCCTGGTGGATTTGTTGTGAAACCTTTACTGGAATGTCTGTTTTACTCTGTTAAACCCATGTATATTTCCTGTTCTTCTACACATTATACAAAAGTGACATACTGGTCAGACCAGTGGTCCATCGAGCTCTGACAGTGGCCACTGTCTGACCCGGTTTCCTGTTGGTTTTCAATATGCAAGTAATGCAGGAGTAGGTACTGGACTAAGTGTCAGGTGACAGCTGTTCAAATCATAAACAGATTTAATGGGGCTATCAAACTGTATTTGGGAAGAAGTTTTATTTGCAGGATTTATTTTTTGCAGAGTTTTTTTTGTATTGATTCTTCTAGGGCCATGGTTAAAAAAAGGAAGTCGTATTTTTGGAATAAGTAAAACTTGCAGTGGTAGATCAGGGGTGGGCAACGCCTGCTCATGCAATGCTTCTGCGGAGGGTAGCTGCACTTGCAGCATTATGTAAGGGTAGGGCCCCAGCCCAGAGCATCCTGTGGTGGTGGTGAGGCTGTACCAGGAGCCTCTGCCTGGTAGCACTCCCCAGCTGTCTGGGAGCTCCCATGTTTAGTGTATAATATCCACTGTGATTTATTACAGATAGGCAGGGTCCTTTGTTCATTGTTTCCCTACGGGTGAAATACAGTGAGCACAGCTGTGGATAGGTATAGTTGATAGAATCTGAAGCATAGCTATCCTCTTGCGCAAGCTTTCCCTCACATTCAGAAAGGGGTAATGTTTTATGGTCTTCAACAAATACACAAAAAAAGATGGAGGGGGAGAAGAAGAGATGAGCAAGCCAGTAGGGGACTGACAGCGTCTCCACAAGCTCAGTAGTTGGTGATTTTTGCTCTACATATTTGTTGCACTGTACGGTACGTTGATTAGTGTGAATACCAGAGCTAGCCAGACTGACCTCACTCTAGCCTGCTCTGTGGAAAGCAAACAAAGTGGTGACATGCAGTAAGAACATGTGTTCCCCACAAACAGAAATCATTCAATCATGATTGGAAGACCTGATCCTGAATCCCTTCACAAATGACTGCTGAAGAAACACATTGGATTTGTGGTGGGTATACAAGCAAGAGAATTTATAGTGAATGTGCTTCCTAGTCAAGCTTTCTCCTTGAGTAGTAGTGCTTATTTGAACTAAATAGAGACAGCACACTAGAACAGAAACATTTGCTTCTAGGATAGCCAGACTCTCTGGCTGCATTTCCTTCTTCACTGTAGTCAAGCCTGACCAGGCAAATCCACTTGAAATGGGGTGGTTTAGTATAAGTGGCCTCTTATTTTGTGGCTGTGCAGAAATGTTGGGGGAGAAAAATGTTGCTCTTAACTGTCCCAAGAGAGAGGGATGAGGGATTTCTCACTCTCTAGTAGGAACAGCTGCCATAAGGGAATGAAGAGGTGTTGATCTAGGTACGGTTGATCCATGCTGAACTCAACGTTTAACTGGACTGAGGGTTGGCTTTTGCACCAGCTGCTTGGAAATACTTAAAGGCTGTGCGTTTTTGTCTATCTGAGCCACAGCCTGTTGTTGGGATTAGTTTCTATCGGCTCGGGGGTTTGTCAAAGGTGTCTGTTTAACAGAACAGAAACCTGACTTTATTCTTTGCTGCAGATCAGCCCCAGCCCAGCTTGAGCTGTCCCCATTTTCCCTATAATCCCTGCCTCTTCGATGTGGAACCATCTTTTGTAGGATGCTGAAGTGCAGTTAACCCTCTGCATTCTTCAGTGCTTTTACGGAGAACTTTTTTGGTGCTGCAGGGTTACTGTACAAGACCAGGATCAAACTCCTCCAACCCTTCCACTTGCCCCCTTGATCCCATTCCTTCCCGCCTCCTCACCTCCATTACTCCCACTGTCGCCCCTTCCTTCCTGCACATCATCAACCTCTCCCTCTCTACTGGCTCTTTCCCTTCTGCCTTCAAACATGCCACAGTCTCTCCTATTCTCAAAAAGTCCACTCTTGACCCCTCTGACCCTTCTAGCTATCGTCCTGTCTCACTCCTTCCTTTTGCTTCCAAGCTGCTTGAACGTGTTGTCTACTCCCGCTGCCTTGACTTCCTATCCTCCAACTCCTCCCTTGACCCCCTCCAATCTGGCTTCCGCCCCCTTCATTCTACTGAAACTGCTCTCGCTAAGATCACCAACGATCTTCTGGTGGCTAAATCTAAACGTCTCTATTCCATTCTTGTCCTCCTTGATCTCTCTGCTGCCTTCGATACTGTTGACCACTCACTCTTGCTGGATTCCCTTCACTCCCTTGGCTTTTGTGGCTCTGTCCATAACTGGTTCTCCTCCTACCTCTCTGACCGCTCCTTTAATGTGTCTCTCTCCAACTCCACCTCCTCCTCCTTCCCCCTCTCAGTTGGTGTTCCTCAAGGCTCTGTTCTTGGCCCTCTCCTCTTCTCGATCTATACCTCATCCTTAGGCAAACTCATTGCCTCCCATGGCTTCCAATACCACCTCTATGCTGATGACACTCAACTCTATCTCTCTACTCCCTCTCTCTCTCCCTCTGTTCAAGCTCGTCTCATCAACTGTCTCTCTGACATCTCTACCTGGATGTCTCAACGTCAACTCAAACTCAACATGGCTAAAACTGAACTCCTTATCTTCCCCCCTCATCCTTCCTCTCCTTCCTCACTGTCAATAACTATTGATGGAGTCACCATCCTGCCTGTCCCCCAAGCCCGTAGCCTAGGCTTCATCTTTGACTCAGCCCTTTCTTTTAAACCCTACATTGACTCTGTTGCTAAATCCTGTCGCTTCTCCCTCCATAACATTGCTAAGATTCGCCCTTTTCTCTCTGTCTCGTCTGCCAAAACTCTTGTTCATGCTCTGGTCATCTCTCGCCTCGATTACTGTAACCTCCTTCTCACTGGCCTTCCCCGGTCTCACCTTTCTCCCCTCATCTCTGTCCAAAACTCTGCTGCCAGGGTCATCTACCTCGCCAGTCGCTTCGACCATGTGCAGCCCCTCCTCTCTTCGCTTCACTGGCTTCCCCTTCCTGAACGAATCCTGCACAAGCTCCTAGTCTTCACCTATAAAGCTCTTCACAACCTTGCTCCCCCCTACCTCTCTGCACTTATCGCCCTCCATACTCCAGCCCGTGCACTTCGCTCCTCCTCTGTCCCTTCTCTCACCCTTCCACGCCTTCCCTGCTCCCCTAAGCGCCTTCGTCCCTTCTCACTTGCTGCCCCCCATGCCTGGAACTCCCTCCCTGTCCACATCCGCCTTGCCCCCTCCCTTCATACCTTCAAATCTCTCCTTAAAACTCACCTCTTTCGCTCTGCTCTGTCTGACTCTTTATCCTGCTGAGCCACTATTCCTATACCTACGATCGGTTTACCCTTATCCTTGCAACATGGACCTGCCTGCTGTCATTCTCATCGTAACCAAGCCAAGTACGTGCACTTGAGACCTCGCATCTTCATGAATGTTAGACCCCTTGTCTCTCCCTCTGTTCCCCTTCCTAAGTCTCTCCCCCAGCTCCTGTCTCTCAGATTGTAAGCCCTAGGGGCAGGGACCGTGTCTATTTTATTACTTTGTAAAGTGCCAGGTACACTGCTGGCGCTATATAAATGTTTGATAATAATAATAAAACTAATGACTAACTTAATCTTTCTTTATGCAGCCAGCCAACTGTTTTTCTATATTTTAGGTTATAATACAGATGCCTGTTGCAGGTTTTCACAATTCCCCTCAATATTCTGAGAACTGTTGTTTTCAGAAGAATCCTTATCAAAAGTAAGTGTTAGGATCATTAAAGTTAAGGGTATAAGGCCAGGCAAGGGATAGAGACTGTAGTAGACGGGGCTTAAGCAAAGGCCTAGCATAGTTTCGTCAGCACTGGCTAGCTACAATAAGGAATTTGCCTGCTGTCCAAAAGGAGTCCAATGTGTCAAATTTCAAGACTATCAGATAGAACACACTACAAGAATCTATTTAGAAAGCAATCTGAAGTGTAGCTATCCTCTGCCATTCAGAGAATATTTTTATCACTGTGGAGTGAGCTACAGCGATGCAGACTGTGAATGGCTTTTTGGAAGGAATCTTTATTCTGGAGCTCTAGTTCAAGCAGAATCTCTTACCAAAGAGATGAGCCTGACGACATGGGGAATCCTAGGAGAACAATGGCAAATGTATCTGACGGAAGGCTTCAGGCAAGGGCTTTACGTAAAGCAGCACTTCATTCAACACTGCTTGGAGATGAGACCAAGAATGTTAATCTCTGCAGTTGGGTTTGTGAATTTCAAGTTTGGGTAGACTAGTGTTGCTTACCATGGGAGATCTGAAACTTTGTAGCTGATGCACTGGAAAGGAAGTCTGGGGGGGTGGGGGGATCAAGTTCCCTTATGTGCGGTGTCGTCCTACAATATGACTTGCTGAAAAGTGTGTTCACAGGCAAAGGCAATAACTGTTCAACTTACAATCTTTGGAGAATGTTAGGCGCATTCATTCCTATGCCTGGCTTCCTTTGATACTGTAATCCGGTGCTACAGTGACTACAGCAGGTTAAAGAGCTTTGGTACTTGTTTCATTCGTATCCTCTATAAATGCACAAAGCTGGCCTGTAAAGTTGTAAAGATTATATATTTTTTAATCCAGCAGCAAGTTAGCATGATACAAAAATGCATAATACTTGCAGAATACAACCAAAAGCAAAGCAACAACCTCCTTCAGTCTTATCTGTGCAATAATCCACAGTTATGCACATTACTTCTTAGCAATGAGTATGCAGGGATGTCTTTGAAAATGGTCACTGTAAAACAGACTATCCAAGCAGTTTGAAATAGCTTCTTTAAGCTGTGTTTCTTTGTTTCAAGAGCTTAGCTAACCACTGAAGAGCAGAAGGGTGGGGAGCATATCTAAGCTGCATGACAAGAGTTTTCTCCTTTCTTCTCACTTCTGTGAATTAGGCTGCCTGCCTGTTACCTCGGGCAGGGAGTCTCCTGGCGAGCTCTGCATGTAGGCGTAGGGGTAAAAGCATCATCAGCCAGGTCCTCTGGCTTTTTCTTACCAATGACAGGGCTGGATTTCAAGCCTGTCAGGAAAAAAAGCTGCAGGAGCTAGCGGATGACATTTCTACCTCCGCATCCACGTGCAGAACTTGCCGTAAGAGGATTCCCTGCCTGAGGTAACCGAGCAAGCAGCCTTAGCAGGGAAAAGAATTCACTGGGGCTGATCCCATGCCCGATATGTGAGAGCACAGCACATGTTGCGTGCAAACAGCCTGAAGCGTGTGCAGTTGTACCTGCACGGCTAGGTCATGGGATCAATCCTATTGAAGATAAAGTAAAAATTGCCCAAGGAAATTACATCCCTGTGTGTTGTAAAGTTCAAAGCTATTGTCATTCTGAGTACATGAATCTAGTACCCACCTGGATTTGGTTTTGTATGTAAACATGTTTATTATTATTAAGCATTTATATAGCGCCAGCACTGTACCTGGCGCTTTACAGAAAATAAGATCTCTTATTAAAGCTGTGTGTAAGACAGCAAGGACAAATTGCTATATCTGTGTAACTGGAGTGACTTTAGTTGGTTTCATTGTAGTTAATGGGTGTAATGGAGCAGAATGATTTTTTTCCCATCCTAGGACTTGGTTATATATTTCATTAGATAATGGAAGTCTACATCGCAAGCTAGCACCATCAATAGCTCTAATCGTTCAGTTATCCTAATTATGTCTGACAGTTATGTATGTGCCTTTTGCATTTGTCCGTTTCTAACTGCAGGATCTGATGTCATATCTGGCTGGTTAGCCTGCAGTAGTTTTCCTAGGTCATTGGGAACCATTAGCCTTGCTGTTGCTTTGCCTTGAAGTGAAAGAGGGTGTTTACAAAGCATTAGAACTAACCTGGCTGCTGCACAGTTGCACAAGATGCTCTTAACTGTAGCTAGTGAAAAGCTTACTGTTTATTGCATCTAGTTCAGATTGTTCCCAGTTACAAATGGCATATTTCTATTGTAAATTGGAAAAAATATAACTTGCATTGTGGCTTAATGAAGACTCTAGGGCACTACTGGCAATAAAAAGATTGTTCCTATTCCAAATATCTTACAATCCAAGTATAAGAAAAGAAGGGAGAGGGTCAAAAAACTAGATGCGCATACTACTATTACAATGGGATAGTTCTATTATCGTAGCAGCTACTGCAGCTAACCACTAGCTTTAGGGTAAAAACACTAGGTGAAGTTATAAGTACCCTCTTATTTGGCAACAAACTGAACATTATTCCACAGGCTTTAAAAAGCTTGCAAGATAAAATCCACAAATCAAGAATTGATGGCAGGATTTCTATCTAATTGGTCTTTCTAGCAAGGGATCCTCCTGGCCGTCCAGTCAGGATAGTAGGGTAGATCCCGCCGGGAACCACTAGAAGGCAGACAAGCTAGTTTTCTAGACCCCTCCTCCCAGGGATCTATTCTCGAGCTACCAGTTTTGTGTCTGCCTGGAAACAGATAGGACGCAGGCTGTCTGTCTCCTGCTGAGACAGACCACTTAAAAAGAACAAAGAAAAAAGATCTTCAGTAGCTCCTGGTGCCAGGGGAGGAGGAATTCCTCTCCCTGTTCACCTCCCTTCAGGGAAGGGACTTGGAGTGGAGCCGGGCACCCCCTTCCCTCAGGCACGGGGGTCTCCGAAGAGCGGGAGAGTCAGCCCGACGGAGGAACTTTCTTTAGGGGCCTTCCCCTCACCCCGCTGAAGCAGAATCCCGGGGAGCGGCCGAGTCAACAAGCGGCAAGTACAGAGCCGTCGGAGCTCCTTCAGCCGGTCTCCCCTCCCCGCTCGCCTCTTTCCCCTCCTCCATCCACTCTGGGCGGAAGATCTTTCCCACCTTTGGGGAAAAGCCCTGGCCACGGCATCCCGGCTCAGTGAGCGCTAGCGCGGAGAGACTCGCTCCCCGCCTAGGAAAGAGCTCTCCTCCCACCCCCTCCTCCCTCGCCTGATGCGCTTCCCGAGGTTCCGATGCAGGGGGCAGTCAAAACCTATGGGGAGGCCCGGACTCAGAGGATCACCCCGCCCCCACCCTCTGCCTTCCCGCTCAAAAGGGATGCGGATCCCAAACAAGATGGCGCCGAAACGCAGGGCCACCGCAGAGCAGGAGGGTATGGAGGAACAACAATCCTCTACAGGGAACCCAGCCCCCCCTCCTACCCCAGAGCAGGACCTCCATATGGAGGTATTGAAAGAGATCCTCTTCGAATTAGAGGAAAAGGTCACCTTCCCCTCCCCCTGGCAGAGAAGGAAGAGCTTTCAAGGGACACTCGAAGGGGGAAGGAAAGGGCAAACAGCCCAAAACAAAAGAGCCTCGCAAAGCGGGCAAGATCCTAGAATCCCCAGCTTCCTCAGAATCGGCGTTCCAGGAAGAGGTCCTCTCGATTCAATCTTCAGAGGAGGAGGAAATAGGGGCAAAGAAGGAAGGGAAACAGCAAACCCCTTCTGAGAGAGAGCAGTGAGGAGGAGGGGGAACTGTCTCACCAAGGCTCAGGCAGTGAGGAGAAGTCAGAGGGGGAGGACGAAGAACTAGAGGCCTCGGCAGACCCTGATAGGCACTTCCCAACCAAGTACAAGGACCAAATCTATTATTTAGTTTCCAAGGCCCTCTATTTAAAGGAGAAAAAAGACAAAGAGGCATCTTCTGAATCATCTGACAATGAGGAAGGCAGGGAATACATCCCCAGAGCCAGAGAGAGAGAGGGGGGGGGATGATCCTGGACCGGGCCTATGAACGTATCATCAAGAGAGAATGTCAGTGGCCCAATAAGGGCTCCAGGTTACCCAAGGCGCAGGAAACTCTCTATTCCCTATCTAAGAATAAGAACGCACTGCTGTCCATCCCTAAGGTTGACGCGGCGGCCGCTTCACTAGCCAGGAGTTCGATCTTCCCCATAGAAGGGGAATGTTATCCCCGGGACCCAACGGACAAGGGGATCAAATGCAACCTACAAAGGAATTTCGAAGAGGTGGCAACAGTGATAAAAATGGCCACACTGACATCGTATTTCTCAAGGGCCCTGATGATGTGGATCAAACAGGCAGGGGACCCAAAGGTATCAGCAAAAATGACCAGAGTGTTATCCACCAGGATTCAACTTGCATACGCGTTCGTGGTGGATTCCTCAACAGATATACTAAGATGGGCATCCAGAGCAGCAGCTTCAAATGTTGCAGCCTGACGGCGTCTGTGGTTGAGGTCCTGGAAGGGGGACAATACTTCCAAGAACGCATTGGTAGGGGGACCATTGCAGGGATGCAAGCTGTTCAGTATATGCCTAGACAAGGTCCTAGCGGATGCCACGGACAAAACCAAAAAGCAAACGCTGCAAAGCGTGACTACACAGAGACGCTCCTTTTGTCCCAACAACACCAACACATCAGGAGCAGGCGGATCTAGACCTTTTTTTTCCCCACAGAGGAAATCAACAAATACAGACCGCGATGGCAAAGACAGAAGGGTCAGGACAACAGAAGCAAACAACACCAGACCCCAGGCCAACCCAAGTTGGATGCCTGACTGGACCAGGGACAGGGAAGAGGACCAACAGAGACTGGGAGGCAGGCTCCAACGATTCTCAAGTCAGTGGGCTCGTGCAACCACGGACAGATGGATACTCAATAGAATTCTCCCACTCCCCCAGTCAATTCTTCTCCACCTCTCCCATCTCCAGCAACCGTGCCAAAAGAACGGCAATGCAACAAGAAATCGACAGGCTACACTGCATAGGAGCTATCGAAAGGGTACCGGCTCACGAACAAGGGCAGGGTTTATACTCCGTTCTCTTCCTAGTACCCAAGAAAGACAACAACTGGAGAGCAGTGTTAGACCTCAAGGTCTTAAACGAGCCATACAGATACAAAAATACAAAATGGAAACGTTAGTCCATTCGAATAGCAATCACAGAGGGAGAATGGCTCACCTCCCTAGACCTGAAAGAAGCGTATCTACACATTCCAATCCTACCAGCTCACAGACAGTGGCTTCGGTTCAGCTATGCGGGCCAATACTGGCAGTACGCAGCACTACCATTTGGACTAGCAACATCCCCAAGAACCTTCACAAAGGTCTTGATAGCGCTGATAGCGAACCTCCGGATGGAGGGGGTCAAAATACATCCCTACCTGGACATCCTGATAAGGTCCCCGACTATCCAACGAGCTCAGAGGGACATAGTCAGGACCGTCGAATACCTACAAGAGCATGGGTTCGTCGTCAATTTCAGAAAGAGCCACTTAGAACCATCGCAAACCCTAGAACATCTGGGAGTGGTGTTGGACACCATAGGCTGCAGGCTCTTCCTCTCGCAACAGAGGCAGCAGAAGCTCCTCGAATTGATACACTGGGTCTCGAGTGCTCGCAAGGTGAAGTTGAAGACCCTGGCAAGTCTGTTGGGAGCCATGACTTCCTGCCTGGGGATTATGCAGTGGGCCAGATTTCATGCCAGACCCCCTCCAGCGTTTCATACGACCATGGCAGGACAGCACCCATGGATCCGATAACACCCGCCCTAAAGAAATCCTTCAGGTGGTGGTTATCCCCACACCGGTTTGCAGACGGAATGCCACTCGCAGACCCAGAAATGACAACTGACGACGGACGCGAGTCTCCACGGCTGGGGGGTTCACACACAGGTGGTCTCAACGCAGGGGAAGTGGAGTCTGTGGGAGAAGCGTCAGCACATCAATTGGTTGGAGCTGAGGGCAATCTATCTGGCATTACGGAGTCTCACTCCGGTGTTACGGGGGAAGAACATCCTAGTGTATACAGACAATATGGTTGCGAAAGCTTACCTGAATCATCAGGGCGATCAAGATCGAAGACGCTGCGCAGGATGGCTACCACCCTTATCAGGTGGTCAGAGGGCAACTTACAGTCTATCAGAGCCCTACATATCAAAAGTCAGACGAACATTCATGCAGACTGGCTCAGCAGGGTGGAACTGAACCAAGGAGAATGGTCACTACACCCAAGAGCATTCCAAGCGATAACAGAACAGTTCGGTCTACCCACAATAGACCTATTCGCATCATCGACCAACACGAAAACGAACATCTTCGTGTCTCGTCACCCGGACAGCAGGGCTATAGCCTTCGATGCACTCAACATCAGATGGCCGCAGGGGCTTCTATATGCCTTTCCCCCGATATCTCTCATTCAGAGGACTTTAGCAAAGATACAAACCGAAGGGGTGGAGGTCATTCTGGTGGCCCTGTTCTGGCCAAGGAGACCTTGGTTCGCAGACTTGAAGAACCTCAGTTCAGAACCTCCCCTCAGACTGCCGGTCCTCGTGGACCTGTTAACCCAGGGCCCAGTACATCACAACAACCCGATAGCACTCAAACTGATGGCCTGGAGGTTGAAAGGAGCACCCTGAAGAAACTAGGGTACTTGAACAAAGTATTGGACACCATGCTATGTTCTCGAAGACCAGCGACCAGACAAATATACCAGGGTAGCTGGGGCGCTTTCGCTAGATGGTGTCACAGTAGGGCAATCAACCCTAGCAGGTCAAAAATGTTTTAGAATTTCTACAGCAAGGGTTAGAGAAAGGATTGAAGCCTGATACCCTACAAAGGCAGGTAGCGGCCATTAATAGTGTACTTGGCACAGTGAAGGGTCTCAGAGTATCTGGACATCCCCATGTAAAACGTTTCCTTAGGGCCTCAAGAATCATTTCCCCTCCGGTGGTTCATCGCTTCCCCTCGTGGAGCTTGAACCTCCTGGACGCCCTTACCACGGCACCATTCGAACCTCTACAAGAGGTGTCGTTTATACTTCCTATCCTTAAAAGGTAGCCTTTCTCATCGGGGTGATCTCAGCCAGAAGAGTATCAGAATTAGGGGCCCTATCCATTGAACCAGCACTATGCTCCTTCAAGGAGTCTTCGGTGGTGCTCAAATTAGACCCGGCCTTTTGCCCTAAGGTAAATACCCCTTTCCCCAGGGAGCAGGAAATTAATCTTCCTTTGTTTTGCCCCAAACCGGGTCACCCGCTGGAGCATAAATGGCACACCCTAGACATTAGAAGGGCCTTAAAGACTTACATCATCAGGACTAAGTAATTTAGAAAATCTTCGGCCCGGTTTGTTTCTTACAACCCCCAAAGAAGGGGTCTCAAAGCATCCAGAGCACTAATAGCTAAATGGATGACTCTGCATCTCGGAGGCCTACAGGCAGCAGGCAAGATACCACCGAATGGAATCTTTGCTCACTCCGTAAGGGGGGCCGCTACCTCTCCAGGCTTTTAAAAATGCAGCCTCCTATGGTGAGATCTGTCTGGCAGCGGCATGGTCCTCGGTGCACTCGTTCACGAGGCACTACAGAATCCCGTTACAGGACTCGATGGAGGTGGCCTTTGGGAGAAGAGTACTACAGGCGGTCCTTGATTAGTGAATAGGAGATAGTATCGCCTGGCTTTGCCTGTTACTCTGTACACTCCTTATATCCCTCCCTTATATAAAAAAAATGGGATACTGCTTAGAACATCCCTACTATCTTGACTGGACGGCCAGGAGGATCCCCCGGAAGAAAGGAAAATTGGTTCACTTACCTGTGAATTTTCCTTCTGCGGGGGATCCTCCTGGCTGGCCAGTCCCCACCCGGAATGATAAGAACTCTGAGGTGGAGAATCAAGGGTTTACCTTGACATACCTTTCGCTCGTCATCTCCCTATCAGACAAGTCATGCTTAAAACAAAGCTCAGTGCAAATGAGAAATAATTTAAAAAGTTTATTCCAGTTAATCAGTTATGATGTTAAAAAGTTGTTTCTAGCATTACATAGGATAAGTTTGAAAAAGGTTTAGACGGCTGGGAAGACTGGTAGCTAGAGGATAGATTCCTGGGAGGAGGGGGTCTAGAAAACTAGCTTGTCTGCCTCCTAGTGGTTCCCGGCGGGATCTACCCTACTATCCTGACTGGCCAGCCAGGAGGATCCCACGCAGAAGGAAAATTCACAGGTAAGTGAACCAATTTTCCTTTACTGCCCTGGTAGTGACCAATGCAGCTCCCGAGACTACAAAATAAGCTCTGTATGTGGAGTGGGAATTAAGTCAGTCTCATTTCATTTTGACTGAGAGCATGTTAAGTAGGGATGCCACAGGACTGAGTCATAAGTGCATGACAAAACTCCAGCAGCTGTTTACTAAAGGAGAAATATAGTCTCCTCTGTCCGCTAGAAGTGGAAAGGCTGTTGACAAGGACAGCATTTATCACTCAGGAATTTGGAGCTTTAAAAAAGGCATCGTTGGTAAGTATACTGACTCTTGTATATTTGATAGGAAAGCCCTAAAAGCCACCATGCACACAGCAATAGTTATTACCCTCAAATATGGAAAGCTATCAAAAGATGCACTTAGCTATTTATCCAATATCAACGACTGAAGGTTCTGCTGATCACTTCCTAGTTGTTGAATGCCATAATACTATGATTCCTAGCCACAATGAACAATAATCAAGACCTTTTGTCTGTACAGATTAGCAAAGCACATACCTCAGTCCTGGTCTACCTCAACGATCTGTGCTGGCTCCTTTGCTACTAAATATTAATCGCGTACCTACACAACAGTTGAGACTACGTTTATGCTGATATTTCCATTGTTGAGTTTGTCACTCTCCCACAAAAGAATGGAATGCACCATTCCAGTGTTTCCAAAACCCTGATAATTCTCCTAAAAATCACAAAGCCACCAAGGAATCAGTAATCTAGAATGAACCCTGTCTGGAAAAAAAGTGAAAAGGTAGAAATCAGACTCTGCCTTGTTTGAAAACTTGCAATCACAGCCTGGGGTGCTAATCTGCAAATACTCTTAGTAAAATGATTACTGCTGGGGGCTGCCATTTGTGGCACGCAGCTCAAGTATCCGTTTCTAGCCACAGCTTCATGCCAGTGTGAGAACCGTAACACTTGTGCTAGAGAAAGCAACTACTGAGAATGTACCCTGCCCAAATGCAAGCCCCACACAGAGTTCAAGAGTACCCACTGAGCCGTGGCCAACTTCAACTGCCCAAGCTATGAGGCCCTCCAGGATCAGACTGTAGCAACTTCATTCAATACTGAAGCACCCAAGAAGGAGTTCTAGGATAATGGTAATGTCCCAAATACAAAAAAAGAATAAGTTTAAACTTTCCTCAGAAATGAAAGGTCCACCCTGAACCACCTCCTAATCTTGTATGGTAGATGATTCAGTAATCCTATCTCTTTGGAAGATGAATGAACCATGAGACCAGTCACTACTGACTTGGATTGCTTAGCTGCCAGCAGCATCTCAGGCTTACACTTTTGAAGCTATCTACTGCCAACTACAACTAGCCTTGAAACACTCCTAATGTTTCCAAATTAATTTACATTACCCACCCTTTACAACATTCTGCCAGTGATGTCATTTGTGTGTAGCAAAGTTACACAACCAGATTTAACTTTGGCATGATAACAGGGCCTTGAAATGTAGAAGGCAAGTTACTAACATATGTCCTTTCCTCCACATGTAGTACTATAACTACAAAATAGGAAGTAAACAACTGCAAAGGCCGTGTTTGTGAAAGGAAAGCATAGTATTCCTACTCAAAATTAATTTCTGATGTGTTTTCTATCTAGGAGTATTACCATTATCCCAAAAAAATTTTTGGGGGGGGAGAGAGAACCTGTTTCCATGACAGCTAATTTCATAAAGCAGCTTAAACTGAGAATTAATGACAAATCTAAAGACAACACATTTTCAAGAATGGTTTATCTACCCTATTGCAAAGATAACTAGCTGGTTGATTTTTTAAATATTTACCATATGGCAAACCTAGCAGCAGCAGAAGTTAAACTTACTAGAGTAAGAACTCCTACTTCTGTCTTTACAGGGGTAACATCTCTGCTTAGTAGATGTACCTTGTTAATGTCTTTACTTTTATTCCCACATCCTTTTACCCACTAACTGTGATGAATTGCACTTGAGTAAAATCAGGATTTGACCCACATGCATGCACTTACTGTATGTTTCTTATAACACTTAAGTACCATGGGACGTTTTCATACAAATATCTATAGAAGCCTTTTCAGCTCTCACTGACTTTACTTCAGCATGTAGATAACCAGGGAAGGCCTGATGCTCCCATTTTGAACACACTATTGAGTAACAGAAAACAGTGGCTACAAGTATTGTGCTAGAACAGGGTAAAATGATGTGTTTAGTAACTGAATAGTATTTATTAGGCTTTAGTGTCCAATAATTTATACAACTGTCTTCCCCCACATGCAGAAACCTCACATACATGTAAGTTCCCTGGCCTGTGCAAAAATGCCACTGAAATTAATGGTGCTCATGGAGCGGGGGGAGAGACATCTGGTTGCCACCAACCACACGATGTGCTGAATCACATTGGCCAGGGAGGTTAAGGCTATTCAAGGCATGGTAGCCTCCCTTCCCCATCTGGTCTAGAGACACCCAGAATGAAGGCCTCCGCGTGAATGGGCTCTGTGTCTTTTCTTCCTTTCCCTATCTGTTAATGCAACTCTAGCTAATGTGCTAGAGGTTTCATCTGATTGCATTTCTTCTAAGATAGTCCCTGCTCTCAAGCCACACTACCTGTACATTAAACTTTTTTGTGACTGGAGAAAAGAAAAGTATATCATTAGTATCCAACTCTACTTATCCCCCAGTTCCTCCTCCTGTATATATCCCAACTGTACAAAGGCAGTTGGCTTGTCTTTTTTCCCTGAAGGAGAAATGAGTTCCAGGCTTGGATCTGTTATTATCCAGGCTTCTGTTATTTTTACTACCAAAAAATACTATATTTTTAATCCTGTTTTACATATTTGTAGTAGTAATACTAGACAAGTTACATTAAAGCTCAATTCCACCTTTTTAAAGTTTTCACTTTGTTTTATACCTGTATGCTTTTAATTAACACTCACGGTTATGACAGAAAAACCCTGAAGCTGAAGAGAAGATATTACAACAGGACAACAAAAGCATTGATACTAGTCCTTTCCCCGTGCCATTTCTAACTTAATTTAGAAAGCTAGCAAATGTTAAATAAATACAGGCGCAAACTACAAGTTGCAAACCGCATACATGTACCATGTAAACTGGGTGTTGCCCATGCAAGCTAATTAAACGTTTGACAGTTAGGGATCATATTCTGGCACTTCTGGTAGTGGAATCTGCATGAGATGGATTCAAATTCTAGAAAAGTAAAACCCTTTCGGTCCATAACATTAAACTTGCATCTTGCTGCTTGAGTATTTTCCCACAGACCTAAGCCCATGTCAAAGCAACCATTAATGCCTCAGGATAATCTTAAAAGCTACCCTAGAGAACAAGTGTGGCTATAAAAGAGGAAATATTAACTAAGAATGGTTTTCTGAAATATAAGAAACTATAAAAGTATCCTATTAACTGGAATTCACTCAGCTTTCCTATGTTTTAAGCTTGTTCCTGCTTCTGAAAAGCTTAACTTCCTGCTCATGCAGATACAGACTAGGTAACAAAGCAGCTCTTCATAGCGCCGTGTCCCTATAATCCTGTGATTGTTTGATCTACAAACAGAGTTTGAGAACTTAATCACTAATGCTTCTACTGTGCCCCAATCCCTAGTCAAGTATTTTGAGTTCTGAAGTTTCCTTACTTCAGCATTTCTGAAGTTTATCCAAGTTAAGAATTGACATGATTACCATGTATATCTTATGTAAGCAATTTGTGAAAGCCATAAATGTAGTGCATACAAAGGCCCTAGCAATTAGATTTGTCACTAGAACTTCCTTGGCTTCAGAGCCTACTGAAAAATCTTAAATTGGCAGGTAAACTGAGTATGAACCAACATGTGACCTACACAATGAAACCTATACTTCATGGGGATTATCTTTGCTTCTTGCAGCAAGCATGGTCAGATGTCTAAAAACCATTATTATAGTGCAAGTACTATATTCTATAGTAGAAGAGTTTGTGTACATCAGCATTATTTTGCTGATGAATTAACAAAATGTAACATTTTAAAGGAGATTAATCACAAATGAGAAAGGAAAGGAGGTAATTGCTGATGCCAAGCCATTAATAGCAACCCATATTCTTGAGTGTCAAGGGGTGCAATTTAGATCAAGCTTTTTGATTTAATGTGTCTTAAGAAATGCTAGGTTCACAAATTTTTCTAAAGAGGCTGATTCCTACCCACCCCCAAATAAACTACATCAAGTCCAATGTCATAAAAATTGGCTTGTGCACCTTTAACTGAAAACACTGATTGACACCTCCATTTATACAGACAGCATTTTAAATATGGGCTGCGGCATCTTGCTATTCTGAAATGAATGGAGAGCCACCCTGGCTGTAACCATACTCTGCAGCCAATCCATAGCAGCAGAGAGGACGGCATCTTTATTTGAGCCGAACAGAATGTTCCCAATTGGTCCAACTTATTCCGTTTAGGTTAATTTAAAATCAAAGTTATCTTAGCTCATTCAGCTGAAGGCTGGAATGAGAATATGGTCCATTCGTTACACCTAACCAATAATCAACAATCAATGCTGAGAAATCCCACCCCCCTCGGGATAAAGCCAGCTGCGCAAAATGCTTAGGGGTTTGTTTGTTTAAGTATCCTGCTCATGGCCCATTGGAAATCATTAGTAAAATATCAAGATTGAAAAGTTTCTCTGGACTGGTTTTACAAAAGGAATTTACATTTACTTGTGCTATCAGAATACTGGAGTTAAAACCAGCCCTAGAGTTCGCAGAGAAGTTAATTCTATCCTGCTATTCTTCATGAAAGGATTTCTCTCTCGTAACTCAGAATTCTCTTTCCACATTGTAACAATAGTTTGTTAGCTGAAACATTTTTTATATAGTTAAAGTTCAGTATGTCCTATGTTTCAAGCAATGATATGGAGACAGGTAATCCAGCCTTGTAATTTCTTCTGATCATATTCAGTGCAGGAGCAGACAGAACAGCTGGTTGATGAGCGCTGATTTTTGGAAGAATGCATCTTCCTTCCATCAACAGCTTTGAACTGGAACAAAAAGCATAACAATTGCTTGTTTTAGAAACAAAGAAATGATCAATTAAATGACATGTTGCAATTAGGTCAACAAATATTAATGCAAAGTATAAGAGAATTGGACAGATCAGGAGACTGGTGATAGATGTACCTTCCAGTCGATCTCTCTCAGATAGGTTGACACAATCATTAATATCTGGCAGGAAGCCTGCTAATATGTGAAATCAATCCTTTATCTGTTCAATTTCTATAGGTGTCAACATCACAGGTAGCATTAATATAATCTATATTCGGTAATATCAGCAACACCAGTGACTGAATACAGTGAAACTTCAGTCTAGAAAACCTCAGGGACCCTTTCAAGGTTATGTATATTTTTGCCCTGCTACTATGAACTTCCAGTCAGGACTGAACCAGATATAACATCAGGGACTGTCCTACCTGGCCAAGAAGCCAGGTCTGCAGCTTGGGTGGGGAAAGGTGCTCCAGTGAGCCTCGCAATGCAGGTAGGTTGCAGAGGAATCCCCTCCATAGCTTGCTGGCATTGCAAACCGGGAAGCCTGTCACAGGGTTTGGCAATTTGGAACATCTGACCCTGATCTTTCTAGTATCAATCTCCAAATTGCCAAACCCTGGTTTAGTGAACACTCTGACATAACAAACCTTTATCCTGGTTCCAGTGGGGTTTGTTATACAGAGGCTGAGAGACGTCTCTTCTGTCCTTACAAATTGTGCAGTCAAGCTTGTGACACGTTTTCAGAAACGCAAGTTGACACTTGCGCTACTGCTGCCCCAGCTGTAACTATGGAGGAGAGGAGAATACATTCTTCATACCAAACCAGCACCTCTCCGAAGCACTGTATTCACTTCATATGAATATTCTCTAGGCACAATACATCCAGAAAGTTGTACAGGAAAGTAAATAATATATGAAAATTCAATTATATACAGTTAACAGAAGTAATTCGTAATTAGTCCTGCTGGGCAAAATCCATCAAGATTTACTCTTTTAAAGAAGCTGCTTGAATAAATATTTAACCCCCCCCAAACATACGTTGCTCATAACATTTTAAAAACAAACTTAAATTTATCATTCACTATGCCTTATGAACTTAATTCTTCCCCCCTAATTTTAGTGTTAAAAGTTTCACAAACATCTACACAAGTATACATAATTGATTGTATTAGCAATGCCACAGCCATTACTGAGGCTCTGATGGGGTCATGGATTCCATGTTTCTACTATTTTAAGTAAAAAAAATTTTTACACTTTGGGATTTTTTACAAATGAATGGATGCAATGTCAGTTGAGCAATTCCACTGATAAATTTGACAGCTGACAAGTTAAAATCTAGACTTCACAAGAACTATTTCCTTGAGCTACCAATTTGGCTACTAAGGCACCCTTTTTTTAGTTGATCAGTGCTTAGTACATTAACCCGTTCCAGAGAACCAGTCAAGTAAATGCTTATAGGTCAAGTACGCAACATGTCTGCTGTCTCCAGAGAGCTTGTTTATAGTAACTACAGGGACATGGTCCTGCTACATTTTGAAGTGAAAGAAGCAATCTAAAAACACATTTATTCAATTTGTGCCTGCCCTCCCCCAAACGGTGCCGGGCAGGGGTTGGGCAAAGGGCTCCTTTGCCCTCCCCCCTGCCTACCTGCCCATGAGCAGCGGCACCAGTAGGTCAATGGGGGGAGAGAAGGGGTATCTGGTGGGTGGGGGGCGTAGACAGGTATATTTACCTGAAGCAGTCAGGTGCCTCTTCCCTCTCCTCACTCGTGGGGCTGCACGCAGAGGCTTGTTCTTGCCTCTACTGGGCTCGTGCGTCAGGTGAGTACCAGGACGGGCCCGGGGGGGGGCAGCTCTTGCTGCCACGTGGGAGGGGGCGATGGCTCCGTTGTGCCCATACGGCGGGCAGCGCAGCTCAATCCCCCAGATTTGTATCAGAGACGGCCCCGGGGGGGGGGGGACTCTTGTCGGCTCATCAATCCCCCTGATGGGGGGGCGACATGGAGCGCCGCTGCTGAGCAGCGCGGCGGCACTCAGGACTTTACTTTAACCCCCCGGAAAAGGGGGGGGGCTTATGGAGCACCGCTGCCAGGCAGCGCAGCGGTGCTCGGGAATTTAATTTTAACCCCTCGGCTGGGGGGAAGGGGTAGCCTGCGTCAGGAAGGGGGCGACAAACCCCCCGGAAGGGGATTTTAGCCCTCAACTGGGGCCAGTCCACCATGCGAGTCCCTCCATGGCAGGGCAGTCAATGGGAAGGGGGGGTGCGTGCCCCTGGTGTTTTTGCTTTCCCACCCTTTGGGGGGGGTGTATCTGGTCTAAGCCACTTGGGGGGCCCACATGCGGTAATGCAGCAGCATACTCACCTCCCTGCCCGTTAATTGAAGCTCTTTGTTTATCAGTACAAGTTGCAGGGTCGTCATGGTGCCTGTCAAGTCCACTCGGGGTGGCAGGGGTTCCCAGACTGGCTGGGTCACTAGGGCCTCAGCCCCTTCTGGGGAAATGGGGCATCCCCAGGCAAGGGTTCCTGCCACCACAGGGGCGATAAGGGGCCAGGGGAAGTGGGGCAGTGCTCTCCGGTACACCATGCAGGACGTCACGCAGATGATAGCCATAGCGCTGCAGACGGTTCAGGCCCAGAACTCAGGAGAAGCAGTGGGAGCCCCTCCTCCCCCAAAGCGGCAGCAGAATCGGAAAGGAACACAGCCCGCTGGAAGCGGGTCGGGGCATCATGGTGAGAGCCAGAGGGGCGTACCCGAAGCAGACACCAGAAGCTCGGCAGGAGGGACCGAAGCAGCCTCAGACGCACCACGGACCAGCGGGATGACGGCTGTGCCCATTGACCAAGGTGAGGGGTGCACGGCTCCCGCAGTCGTTGGCACTGTGGGGTCCGTGGGCCCGGGGGGCTCTATGGGTCCTGGGGGCCATGCATAAGTTTGTAATGTGGGCATAGCAGTGGCAACGGCAGGTACTGGGGGGGGGGCATGCGCCCAGGGGTCCTGGCGCAGGTTGTTAATACTGATGTAGCAGCTGGGCCCACGGTCGCTGGTACAGGAAGTACCGGGAGCGTAGGTGCCCAGGTCTGCAGCACAAGCACGGTGACGGGGCCCAGTCTTGTGGTTGGGGGACAAGTGTTGCGGTGGTACTGGCAGAAAATCGGCCATGCTGGCATTAGATGCCAATGCAGCCATCCCTGTGTGGGACACAACTATAGTTTGCGCTGAAGCACAGGCTACTTATGGACGGCCTGGTTTTACTCAGGGTCTGCACGCCTACGCCTATTCCCATCTCACTGTTCGGTGATCACTTGTCTCTGTCAAACAAGGAGAAAATATGGAGAGGTGAGTTTCTCGACATCTTTATGTTGTTACACGGGGAGGAGCCGGGTGATGGGGGCACGGAGGCTGACAAAGGGGAAAAGGGCAAGCGCAAGAAGCCAATTGTACCCAGGACTTGGGAGAAATGGTCCACCTGTTTTTATATTTACATGGGGGGGGAGGGGGTGGCACACAAATTCCCGAGTATGGCTTGGCAGTTAATTCCGTATGCTGCGACCATCCAGAAGGTCTATAGTGATTTTGGGGGGACAGCCTGGCTGGAATATGATGAGATGTTTCGTCGTAGGGCGGTGTCTAACTCCCACAAACGCTGGGACACTGACTGCAATATGCATTCCCAAATTATGGCCCCGCACTGCCCTGTTGCTGGCATCCGCATGGGGAGCAAAGTGGTGATCCCAGGGTCTTCAAAGGCATCTTCTGGGAAGCAGGTATGCTGGGCGTACAATGGGAAGGGGTGTTTTCGTTCCCGGTGCAAATACTCTCATTTCTGCTGCAGCTGCGGAAGGGGTCACTCCGCCTCGTCCTGGCATAGGGGGTGCCCCAAATCAGGGAGGCAGAGGTTTGCTAATGGGGGCCCGAAGCAGGAGCAGCACGGGGGCGGTGGGTCACACCAACCGGGTGGGGGCGCTGGGTCTGGCGCCTACGCCAATCAGGCTTGAGGTTCTCCGCCCTCTCTTGCAGCATTACCCGAACACGCTCGACGCTGACTATTTGTGGTGGGATTTTTCAGAGAGTTTTGAGATCCCATACATGGGCCCGCGGGTTAACCTGACGGCTAAGAACCTCAAATCTGTACGGGGAATGGTAGGAGTAGCGTGGAATAAGGTAAAGAAGGAGAACGTGGCTGGAAGGGTAGCCGGTCCATACGACTCCCCTCCTCTCCCCTGCGATGCTCCCCGCTGGGGATAGTGCCAAAAAAGGCACCCGGGGAGTTCCATTTGATACATCATCTGTCTTACCCCAGGGGCAGTTCTGTTATTGATGGGATTGACCCCGTGCTGTAATCAGTACAGTACACATCGTTTGATGCAGCCGTGCGTACTGTGCGGGCATGTGGTAAAGGGGCACTCATGGGGAAGTGTGACAAAGTCAGCTTTCCACCGGTATCCCAGAGGGTTTTTGACCTGTTGGGTTTTTCATTTAACGGCCAGTTTTTCAAGGATAAAGCCATGCCCGTGTGCTGCGCCATTTCTTGCACGGCATTCGAGCGTTTCAGCACCATGCTGGAGTAGGCAGTCAAGGCCCAGGCTGGCTTATCTTCCATATCGCCACTCTTGATGATTCTCTTCTCAGGGCGAGCGGGTACCCAGGACTGTGCCCATTTAATGGGCGTGTTTGATACGGTTGTAGGCGAATTGGGCGTCCCATTGGCCAACATTGACCCAGAGGTGATGCCGGAGGCTTTGTGGAGACTTGGGAGCGAAGGATAGACAAGGGCGTTAGAGTCGCTGTTTCGAGCTCTACGTGGCGAGCCTATGTGTCCTCTTTCTGGGAATTCCATAGCTTCCTCTCAACCCACGGGTTGCAGAAGTCATGACCCATCCCCACCTGTAACATGGAGTCGTTCGCGGCGCACTTGAGTGGCCATGGGTTAGCGCCATGCACCATATGGTGTCGCCTAGCGGCCATCGCCTTTTTCAACAAGGCACGGGGGGTTGCCGACCCGTGTGCGAGTTATCGGCTTCGCAGGGCTGTCGACAGCTGGGACAGGGAGCAGGGGCCACGGAGGGATACCCGCCAACTGGTATCAGTTGATACAGTGGCTTGCTTGTTGGCAGTACTGCCTCGCATTTGCTCGTCCCCCTACGAGGGGTTGCTTTTCCGGACAGCCTTTTCAACTGCATTTTTTTGGGCATTGCAGATCAGTGAACTGGTGTCCTCATCACAGGGGCATGGCCCTGGAGTTCAAGGATGTAACTCGTGCCCGCGATGCTATCACCATCACGATTCGGCAATTTAAGACCGATCGGGGGGGGGGAGGGGTCAGCAATTGACGCTGCACCGAGCCACGGTAGAGGTAGTGTGCCCAGTGGTGGGCGCAATGAAGTGCTCATGGGCGCAATGAAGGATAACATCTCCGAATTGGTGGCTCGGTAGCCACAAGCTCTCATTTGGTGGTCGGCTTTGCTTGCGCGTAGGGTCTGGTGGTATACCACTACACCAGGCAAGATAAAGCGCGCCAAACAGAAAATCAACAGGGCCATGTGGGGCACCATGAACAGATCGTGAGCCAGCACGCAGGCCTCTTCCTACGGGATGGGGTGCATTTATCGGTTAAGGGGAACACGCTCTGGTTGGAGGACTTGAGGGCTGTCATCCATTTGCATTTCGGGATACCTGTGTGGGGAAAAGGGGTGGAGTAGCGAGTTGCCTCCCCCCTTTTCATGGTGGTTAGCAGGGTAGGAATTGTGCTGTGGTAAGGCTCCCTATGAGCTGAGAGGGTCACACTTGTACCCATTACCACTCGGGGAGCGGGGAGGGTCTTAAGGCCAGGGCCCCCAGCCCAGCCTCGGACCGGCTGGTTTGGGGCTGCAAACTCACCCTGACCCAAGGGGAGGGTGAACTCGAAGGGTTGATTCACCCGGGGGCGGGGTGAGATTTAGCTCAACCCTTCTTACCTGCTTTATGTAGAATGGTGCCTCCCCGCTATTATGCACACAGGTTCTTTACTATTGTTGTCTGCTTTATATGTGTAAGTTATATTGTAATAAAGTTGCAGCCAAGGCCTTTTTTACCCCAGAGCATGTCTCTGTCTGTTCATATGGGTGGTGCGGGTACAAACAACAAAACAATATGCCCAAGCACCAAAGGTTTTGTAATTGTGGTAATAAAATAATATCTGGGATGATGACTTTTCAGGTGGTTGTCACTAGGTCACTGACCCCTTTGTAATAACTTGGACATCACAAAGCACCCAGTGGAATAACTCTTCTCCCCCACCATGGTTTACTATATGGTAGTTGGGTTACTTTTGAAGTTGCCTTTTTTATGTCAAAACACCTGCAGTTTCTCTACTAGAAAAAATGGAAATAATAATACTTGCATGCCTACTTCAAGAGGATGCTGTAATGTTTATTCATGGTAAGGATTATTCATGTAAGTTGCTATCACTAAGTATTATTTTACCAAGAATTTCATATTTAGGATAAACAAAATAAGTGTCAGCATCCAACGTAGTTAAAAGCATTAAATTGGAAAAGGCAAGGAATAAAAAAGAGAAATCTTAGTATGTTCTCTATTATGAAGCTTTTTTCCTGTGCGGAAGTGATGGAGCACTTTTAATGGTAATATGGCAAATAAAGATGTACGAAAAAAATACTGATTTACTTACCTTGAACATTCAGCTGTTTGCGTGATTAAGTTTCATTTTCCATGGTTAGTGCAGGATTACTCATACCTTGGTGGGAAAGATGGGGGATAATTTATTTTAATAAAAACTAAATATTTTTATTTAATTAAATCAATTATTTAATGTGCATTTATCAAAACATCTTCACTATTTTTTAGTTGCCAACCTTCACCCGACCATTTTCATCTAGGCATTCATATCCTGAGAGAGAGAGAGCGCTAAAATGTACAACCCGAGCTAGTGTAATAATCAGTGGATGAGTGATTAGTCCTAATCTTCAGCAATGGCAATGCAGGCACCTCGGTGGGCCTTCTCTGGGAATTGCAGGTTCTCAGCAGCAAGCCTGTTACCAGGTGCAGGTAGAAAAGAGCTCAATATAAACAGAGAAAGTTCTACAGAGATGCGTTCTGGATTTTCAGCTTTTGTAAATCGAAGAATTTTTTTTTTTTTCACATCTAAGGTCGTTTTTCCACAGATGGGGGGGCATGGGTGTGCAGCCACAGTGAGTGGGTGTCCCTTTACACAGACACCCACCCACCTCCACCCACAGGGTCTCCTCTGGTTTTCCAGGTGGCCCTGTGGGTACAGATGGGCATAGGTAGGTGTGCGGCGGGAGCACACACGCACGAACACCCACCACCCTTGGTGTTCACACGGGCACACACTCAGCGCATACCCCCAGAGCACAAATCCTCTGCTACTGCAGCCAATGGCAAAACTCCCATTGGCACAGAATTGTCCTGCAAGTGAAATTAACTTTGGTTCCTTAGGTCTTTAGCCATCTTCCAATTATAGTTTTCCAAAAAGAACTTACCATAAACGTCCATTTTTGTAACAAATTTCTCTTACCAGCTTTACTCTGTTCAGCATTTGCACTATTTTCTGTCCAAGACTGGGTATCGGTAAGAAGGTGGCTCTGGGAATCTCGTAGTGGTTTAGCAGGAAAATGATGGTTCTCACTATGATGCAAACAGGAGGTGAAAAATAAAAATAATTTAAGATTAGTTCTGAAAATATTCCCATCAGAACTCAACTGGTCATGTAATTACACAAACCTAGTGCATACTAAAATTTAGATTCTCCCCCCCGCCCCCCCTTACAAAGACAATGGCTAGTTTAA
The DNA here is from genome assembly GCA_003113815.1 of Sphenodon punctatus. Classification (NCBI taxonomy): domain Eukaryota; kingdom Metazoa; phylum Chordata; class Lepidosauria; order Sphenodontia; family Sphenodontidae; genus Sphenodon; species Sphenodon punctatus. The sequence goes on along the minus strand of QEPC01002141.1, from coordinate 1,877,619 downwards.
CCAGTAATTGTTTTAAAACAGATCCGAGAATCTAAAATAATTTAATTTGGACGTCAAGCTTTTTAAACCATTTTCTGGGATAGACTCCCATTCCGTCTAATTTCAAACACACCCCAATACAGTTGGCTCAAAAATATAAGAAACTGAATTCATATTTTTAGAAGATTACAATTAATTTCTGGCTGGAAGATGCCAGTTATAGGTTACATCTTCGGAGTAAGAATTCCATAAGCAACCCTGGTCCAACAGCACATTTACTACCAAAAATTTGCCACCTTCACATAAAATAAAGGAAGAAGAGAAGAAAATCACTGATCTGCAGAGGACGCATAACCAGTTGAACATACACAGCTTATGCCATGACTTCCTGCTGGCTACCTGATAGCTTCTTCCCACCAGCTGTTTCCTGAATGGGGGGTGGCTCATCCTGCTGCGGCATGATGGTAGAGTCAGGGGTGTTACCAGCTTTCCTCCAGCTGTGGGGGCCATGTCTGAGTGGGTGGGCAGTGAGGTGAATGTGGCAGGGTAGAAAAGAGGGAGTAAAGCATCCAGTCCCGAGTGCAAGGCATGGAAGAGATTCAGCTCAGAGCATCTGAGAGATGAGGGCAGCCAGGCAAACAAACATTCTGTGGGGAAGGGGCCAGTGTTCAGGCACAGCTGTTTCCTCTCCCACCACTTCCCTGTTGCCAGACAGAGTGGGAGCTGCTGAGTTTGTGCTCTCCACAGAAGTCCACAAACATTACAACAGCTACATGCAATTACCTGCTCTTGGTTTTGCCACAAGCATCTGTAGGCCAAAAATGAGGAGCAAGCACAGAGAAGATGCATAGTGATAGGCATTTTAACAGCCAGATGTAAAAACGAGCTGCAGGTTAGCAACCAGAAACAGGGTATAAACCAGAGGGAAGGAACCTCAGACCTGGGGGCCAAATGTGGCAAGTTTTTATGTGGGCCCCCTTCCAGATCCTGGATCTGGTTCAAACACTAAAGCACAGAAAAACAACTCTGGTTAGGTGATCAGAGAGTAGGGCATACACCCAAGGATAGGAGACAGATCCACAACACACATGATGTGGACCCTCCATTTCTTGAGTTTATCGCCTTACAAGCCCCTGCCACCAACTTCTACGTGGCCCACAGAGCTTGAACTAATTTTGAAAATAACCCCTTGGAGCAAAATGGTTCTCCATCCCTCATGTAAACAGACAGACGGCAGCTCCAGGGGTGCCCCCGGATGCTCCCGTCACCCTTGGTTAACTGGTCCATCTGAAGGACCCACCAGGTGTGTCCCACAGTGCAGGCTGGGGCTGCTCCATGGGCAGCCCTGCATGGCAAGCTCAGCAATATCCTGGAGAAATCTCTGCAGAATGGACCGGCCAAACCCAGGGCAACAAACAAGTGTGGCGCTGCTTCCTGGCTGTTGGGGGGGACCCACAATGCAGCTGTGTGCCCAACTGTTATTTTTCCTGTTCAGCACCGTGGGCACCAGCCTAGAGCATCTGGTGACTGCCAGCAACTCTGTTGTGGGATATGTGTGTGTGTGTGTGTGTGTGTATACACGCGTGCGTGCACAGGCGAACCACCAGTCCGTCTGATGTGGACCCAAGTGGAGCTAGTAACTGACAGCCACTCCACTCTCCCCTTCCGACTGTAAACACACGTAGTGTTCGGATAACACCTTTTATTGCTATGGAAAACTATCAATTATGCAGGGATGGATTGAGCCCAAGGACCTGTGTTCACTGCATTTTCTCTTTTGGTAGTAATGACCTTGCCTCATTTGCAAGGTCCTGTGCAAGACCTGGCTGTTCCGTCAGGCCTTTGGGAGGGAGGGGGGCACATATGGGTTTTTAATTTTCTTATTCTTTTATGTATATTTTTAAATGTTTTAACTTTTGTAAGCTGCCTCCTGCCATGCAGGCAGGAGATGTGGGGTATAAATAATGGAAATAAAATAATAATCGGGAAAATGCAGTGAACACAGGTCCCTGATTGAGCCCCAGGTCTGCTTGTTTGTGTAGGGCCTGCACTAGGACAAGAGAGAGAAACTTGCTAGTTTTACCCAGTTTTAAACAAGCATACAAGCATACAAAGATGAGTTCAAGTCCTTTATTAATTAATCTAGCCACTGGAGAAGTATCATTTTCCTTAGGGATGCCAAACTGCCAACTATGCTTAAACAAGCTGTGGTTACATCACATTGGAAACTCCATTTGAACATTAATATCCTCATCAAATGTCTTAAACCACCTGCTCAGAGGATGTCATCCAAAAAGGTACTAAGTCAAACTCCGCTACATGAAGATTCAACAAATTTCTTGATCTCAAGAACCATACTTTGTTTTTCATTTTGTTTTGTTTTTTAAACCTTTGGAAAAGCTGACGTGCCTAACTGCCATGACAAGAGATGCTAGAAATGCCACTTTCCATCTACTAAGATCATCTAGCTAGGCAACATTTCTTTTCAAAAGGGGTGCATCAAAAGGGGTCATAACTGACAAAATATCCATCAAAAATACCAATCAAATACCATCTTTTTAGAACTAACAACTGAACACCTACTACTGATCTCAAGCACTTTAAAAACTAGCGTGCATTCTTTTAGTTTTATAAGAATTGCTTCAGGCAGTGTTAGACAAGGTTCTTTATGCAGCCCTACCTACGCCAGAAGGCATCACTTTTGGTTTTGTCCATTTTAAAGTGATTCTGACGTGCAAAAGTAATTTTACTGTGATTGAATCAGACGTTGAATGCAAATTAATGTGACACTGACACTCTCAATTCTGGATTCCTGCAAGGCTAAGACTAATACTGAAATAAAATAAGTGATTTTTTTTTAAAATTGAATTACAGGGATTGGATTTTTTAAATTATTTTTTTTAAATAGCCACTGGGTTGTTTTAAATCCAAATGCCGCACTGTGAAAAATGCTACATCAAAACACAAGGAAACAGTTCCTGAAGGGCTTACAATCCAATCCACCTGATTAATCAGCACGCCTCTTTCCACTATTTTATTTGCTGTGAAAACCACACACTTCTACTTCTAGGTTTATTGCAATCTAGAATGTGGTTCCATGTTGATCCCAAATATAAGAGATGGAGACAAAGTAGTTCAGATGATCTCTTTTATTGGACCAACTTCTGTTGGTGAGAATGTGCAAGCTTTCGAGCCACACAGGGCCCTTCATCAGGCCACAGGCAAGTCAGAACTAAATTTAAGCAAATGTGAGACCAGTGTATTAGAGATGTGGGAACCCCCGGGGGTTCAGCTGAACCCGAAACCTTTCGGTTTGGGGGGCTGAACCCATTTGGGCGTGTGTGGTGGTTTTCCCTCCCCCCTCCAGGCTGCGTGGGTGGAAGGGGTGTTGGGGAGCACACCCCTCCCCACCCACCCCAGGGATCGCCCTACTTGGTGGTGCCAGGGCTCCGGCCCTGGGTCCGGCGGCGCTCGGGAGCGCTTCAGGCCGCTACTAGGCCTTCTGGGTCAAACCAGAAGGCCTAGTAGTGGCATGAAGCGCTCTGGAGCGCCGTCGGACCCACTGCCACTGCTGGACCCAGGACCAGGGCCCCGGCACCACCAGGTAGGTCTGGCAGCGACGGCGGGTCCGGTGGTGGTGGCGCTCCGGAGCGCTTCATGCCACTACTAGGCCTTCCAGTTTGACCCAGAAGGCCTAGTAGCAGCCTGAAGCGCTCCCGAGCGCCGCCGGACCCAGGGCCGGAGCCCTGGCACCACCAAGTAGGGCGATCCCTGGGGTGGGTGGNGAGCCCCGACGACACCACCAGGTAGGGCAATCCCTGGGGTGGGGTGGGTTAAAAAATAAATAAATTCCCAAGTTGGGCAGGGTGGGGGGTGGAGGGGGGGGGGGGGGAGGTGCTCCCCGGCACCCCTTCCACCCACACAGCCTGGAGGGGGAGGGAAAACCGGGTTCCTCCCTGTCCCCCGCCCAAACGCGTTCGGAACCCGAACTTTGTTCGGTCAGTTTGGGCGGGGGTTGGTTTGGATTCGGGGTGTTCGAACGGGCTGAACCCCCCGAGTTCGGGCCGAACCCCGAATTTCCAAACCGCATTCGCACATCCCTACAGTGTATATATATGAACGTGACGTTAGAGAAGATGCAAGTAAGTAAGTGAAGCACGTGCGCCTACAACTTCTCAACCTCATGAATGTACTCTTGTCTTTCCTGATGTTTACCTCCCTCGTATACCCCTTCCTCGTCTCTCAGATTGAAACTCCCTTAGGGATAGGGACCTGTCTCTGACTGTGGATTGTACAGTGCCAGGTACATTGCTTGCACTATATAAATAATAATAAAAATAATAAAAATAAATCAAGAAGCATGCTGTAAGATGATGTAAATGTGATCATTGAGAGAAAACATGTTAGTATTAAAAATGAGTGTAGCTGGAAGTCACTATGAGAGGGAAAGAGAGTTAACTATTTAAAAACAGCAGCATACATCAGGTGATTACTGCAAATGTATGTAATGGCTTATGAAGGCCAGATCAGTACTGAGTCCTTCGTTTTGACTGTCTAGCAAACATATGGGTAGGAGGTAAAGTAGGAACCAGCTTATCAGGAGAAGGGAATATGCATATGAAAGGAAATGGGTTCACAGCAGTTGAGTACACAGCTGAGAAGAGTCTGTCAGTTATTACAAATCTGTTAATGGTTTGAAAAGCTTAGGTCTTTGATTCCATTATTTTTGGTATCTAATAAAGTTATGGATTTTAGTTCCCAGGGCCATCTTTTGAATGTGTTGTGAAGATTTCCTTTGAGGATGAGGTCTGAGAGATCAGAAATGGTGTGGATGTTCTGGGAGCAGTTGACTGCCCACTGTAGAGTCCTTGTTTGTGCTCATGATTGTATTTCTGTGTGAGTTCATTCACTGGTGCTGGGTTTCACAAACAGTTTCCACAGGGGCCTTTCGTGCGCTGAAATACAGTAGGTTTTGTGATTTGCAGGTGTGCACTGCAGGTGCAGTGGTGTGTGCGGACAGTGATTTTAAATGGCTTGTTAACTCTCTCCCTCTCTTAGTGACTGACTTCCAGACACCCTCCTTATTTTTAATACTAATGCCTGTATTCTTCTCTAACAGTCACCTCACCTTACAGTGTGCTTTCTGGTTTATAATCGAATGCTAGCACCTTCCCCAATGTCATGTTCACCTATATACATGTCTCACATTTGCTTACATTTAATTCTGACTTGCCTGAAGCCTGACGAAGAGCCCTGTGTGGCTTGAAAACTGGCACATTGTCACCAGCAGAAGTTGGTCCAATAAAAGAGATCCTCGGAACTACTTTGTCTCCATCTCTAGGTTTACTAACAATTATCAGCCCAGGGGTGTGGTGAGAAACGGAGAGGAAACATAGCCGATAAAAATGAAATACAGGTTATTGCTCCCACACTCAGCAACGTTATCCATGTAGGAGCACTAGAGATAATTCTTTGCCAGATTTAAAATGTACATTAAGCTGAATTATATTTATTTAGGAATAATTTAGATGTCCTCAGTTCCATTTTTAGTATGTCTAAACGCACATGTATAGTTGAATGCATTTGTGATAGCCTCCTAAAATACTGAAGCAGCTCCAAGTGGACAAGTTCACCAAATTAAAGGTAAGTGACAAAATGAAATGAGGAAGTCTTACTTTTTGGCTGTTGAATTAAGTACAGCAGGCGTGGAAGCCTGTTCAGGATCTTGGTTAACTAGGCAGGTTGGGAAGGAGCAACCATCCCCTTGGCTGCAAAGTAAAAGACATTTAGAATCAGCATTGCTTTTTAACATAAAAAACCCTTCACATCTCAGTTTTACAACCCCAAAACACCTGCTTCACTATGCACTACTTAGTTAAAAAAAGGAAGTTATTTCTCCATACTCCGTAGCCATTATTAAGAATTTGCCCATTCACCTACCTTGTAAAAACAGGAAGAAACCAATACTTTTTCTCATCACCAAACACTTGTCTTAGATTTTTGCTGAAGCCCAAGCTAAAGCCATTCTTGTCTGTTCCATGCCGGAAAATGGGTGCTCTGAATGCCTCTAGAAAATGGGAAATTTGTCATTTTCCTGGCTAAGAATATTTTAAATCAGTGCTCACATATCATTTAGAACTGTGCCCATAGCAGCTTCATAAGCCTTCTTAGCTATGTGCATTTTCCTCTGGGTGGGGTTATGATTAACGCCAATTCAGACACTATGCAGCCTTCCAAGAATGCTCTCGACATGGATGGAATCAGATTCTAGTGCGCAGCTACTATACTGGAAGGAACGGCCCAAATGCTAACAAAAAGGCAGAGTCAATAACCCAGAAAAGCAATAAGCAACAGAGCCCTCCTATCTGAATAGCCCATAAAATAGCTGAGAGAAGAGACGCCGACTGGGCAGCTTTTCCTACCCATGCTCAGACCAAACAGCCAAAAAGAGTTGAAAGAATGCGAACGTAGATTGACTATTTCTATTATTACTGCATAGGACTAGTATCGCTCCACACATACCTTACACTACCTATAGTGGTTGAAGGTTTGAAGAAGTTCATTTATAAACATTTTATAAAATCAGACAACAGAGCCGGACATTTTTTTCTCTCCCCCCATCTACATTGTAAACAGGGCAGTTACTTCAGCCCATGGGTTGGTGAATACTTTTAAATTCTGTCCTTTCCAACAATCAGAAAGGAGATGGGTAAATCTAACATAGGAAGATGCAATGTGTCTGAGAAGGGAGAGGACTTCTCTACCTCCATTAAACAGCGTTTAGCAGTCCTCCTAATTGCCTTCTGCAGTGAATCAACCATTTTCTGGTATAGACTGCACTGCCAACACATGCTGCTTTCTGGGACTTTGTAGAGCAGAAGGATGAAGGTATATGATTGATTTTCTATGTGGCTTTTATCTTAATTATATTTAGGGTAATAGTATAACGGGGGGGGGGGGGGCGACAAACACTAAGTTCAGATTTCCTATATTACAACTGTAATCTAGTCAGGGTCCAGCTGCAACTGGGTCAAACCAATGGCCCGTGTAGCCCAGCATCCTGCCCCTGATAGTGGCCAATTTCGGTTGTCTTAGAGAAGTGCACAACAGGTCATAATGGAGGGATCAATTTCCTGCTTTTCATTCCCAGCCCCTAACAGCTAAAGGTTTCATCCCTTGACTAACTTGATAATAGTCATTTTTGGACCTGTCCTAAAATTTAACCAATCCATTTTTGAATCCAGTTTTGCTACTGGCCTTCACAATGTCCTCTGGCAACGAGTTCCACAGGTTAACGGTATATTCACTGGAAAAATATTTCCTTTTCTTTGTTTTGAACCTGCTGCTAGTAAATTTCATAGGGTGTCCCCTTGTTCTAGTATTATGAGGTAAATTGTAGCTTCCTATTTACTTGTTATGCACCACTCACAATTTTGTAAACTTTATCATATCCCTTTATTTAATCTCCCCTATCCAACATGGATACAGTCAAATCTTAAACTAAATTATAGAAACACAGCTTATTTGTATTCAAAGTTTTAAACATATCGTAACTGGGTGCCCTGACATGCTTCTATAATTCACAATGCAGGCAGGCCATTAAACCAGGACCCAAATATCTGTACTTATTTGTAATTAAAATAGTGACAAAGCCTTTAAATCCAATTTTTATCTACAATTCATTATTTTATTATCAACTGTTTGACATGACATGAGCACAAAAAGAATCCTATTCATTGGTAGCAAGAAGTGTCATGGCACCACTTACCTAATGTAGATTTATTCTTGCCGACCAGCCAGCAATGATATCCAAAGAGAGAAAATAAACTGACAGAAAACATGGCTGCAGCAAAGAACAAAAACATGATATGGAACTTGGCTTGAGTATCAGGAAGGCCATTCTATAAAGAAAAAAAACAACACTAAAATGTTAGGATGCAGAATGCAGTTAGTTTTTTTTAGCCACATTGATACTTAAAAGATTCGGGTCAAACTCCACAGAGCTTATTCATGCTGCATGCAACCAGACTGTCTTCAAGTTGCAGTCCTGAATGCACCACCTGACTTCAAGGGGTTCTGCCGGTGCAAGCAACTGTAAGACTACAGTCTCCGGACAGAAGTTTTAAATGTGATCCATAAGTAGATTCTTTCTGGAGTGAAAAGGCCCAGTTTCCTATCCAATGGAGTTACAAAGGAGCCTAAAACAGTGCAGAAGTTGACTCACTTTCTCCAGACAGCATATTGAGGAGAGCAGACATTGGGTGCAGCCACACAAGCGGCAGAGGACCTAATCCCTGCATGGCCGCAACACAGTGGGGCCAGTACGGGGAGCAGGGCAGACCCAGAAACCAGGCAGGCTGCTGTCAGGCATCCCACCATGGTGCAGGGTGGGCCAAAGCATCAGCCACACAAACAGGCGACTGGCCTTGCCCTGCCTCCCTCCCCCAGCCCGACCACTATTCCACCCCCCGGCCATGATGTGGCCACACAGGACTGGAGCTAGCAACTGCTGCTCGCAGGCCCACAGAGGACCTCACCACGTGGCAGGGCAGACGGCGACTGGGCAACACAAGCTACCGTGCCTTGGGGAGCCTCACCCCATTTTGAGTAAGGCTGTTCTACGCTGCGTCCTCAGCAGCGAAGGTACTAGCTGGTGGCTACCAGGCACACAACGAACTGCACTGTGTGGTAGGGCTGCCTGGGAGTGGGGTACGGCTGCCCAAGCCACAGTAAGTGCATCGCGTGGCTGCACCATTTCTTTAAACAACAATCTTATCCAAAACTTTGTTGTACATTCAAGTGACTTGCAGGGTATTGCCTTCCAAATACAAACTCGCTCTCTTGTACGTATCCCCAACAGAATGACTGACAGCAAATGTCAAGGCAACTGTAGTTTTACAAACCTACTGATATATTCTAACTAGCTCACTCTTAGTGGGCAGAATTTCAATTTGAAAGCAAATTTTAAAAATGACCATTGTAATTTACACAATATTGGGTTGAAATTGGGTTGAAATTCAGAAAGCCTCTACGGTAAATATTCCAGGAAACTTTCTAAGAGGCACCCTAGATGTTATAATGAACAAAGACTGAATTTTCAGATATTTCCCAGCGTCTGTAGCTCAGAGTTAAAAGATCAAAAAATAATTTAAGATACAAAAATAACATCTTGATTTAAAGATAAGATGCATGCTGCTGAGAATATGTCCAATGTCTGAAAAACAGTGCCAGTTAAAGGCATTCTGTTATCATGGATCATTATAACACCATTTGGCAGCAACGTACCAAACAATCAAACAAGGTTTCATGTATTAAGATTTTCAATTTTCATGTCTGGATTTGTCTGTGTGTATCTCTGTACAGTGGCCCACTCAAAACATAGAATGTAATGACCAGATAGAAAAGGGAATACTGAAAAAAACTGCCTGAACACCTACCAGGTTTGTGATCATCAACTTGAAAGTGTAAAAATACAAAATCTAAACATTTAGATTTCTTTTTTTTAAGACTATAGAATGTGTTACAGAATCATGGTACCCAAGAAAAGTTTTCAAAATCCAGAAGAGGAAAATTTATGCTTGCCATGAATTGAGGCTGCAAAAGAAAGGCTAAGTAAATGAGTTAATACAATTTACTTGAATACAATTTTAAAACAGATAAATAAATACACAAACAACAACAATCCCCAAGTTTACATTTAGAGGTATACACTTTTAAAATTAAAATAGGAGTTAAAAACAACTTACTGTCCAGAATTTGATAAAATACTGTAAGTCTGTTGCAGCAATGAAAAGGCAGTAGAGCAGAGAATATGCCAAGAAAAGAAGGAAAAATTTGTAATTGGAGAATCCAACACAATTGTTCACCCTGGCAAAAATAAAGAACAATAATGAAGACGTGGAAACAAAAATTGATAGTATTCCTAGTCCTAGTAGTTTCATTTGTAATGTGCTTGATTTCCTTTGTAAACCAAATGCGTGTCTACTGGTTTTCTCTGAGGCTGTAATGTTTGAAATTTCACAGCAAGTCACTGAAAAATATTTAAATACGCTACGGATGATACTAGCAGCCATTTACTTTTGACTGCACGGTAGCACTGCAAATACAGTTAATGGAATCCAGGTACTTGCTGATACTGGTTGGCATTGTTAAACAGTGTTGGCACATCATAACTTTTCTTTCTTTTTATACGATCATCCCTGTTATTTCAGGCATCAGTGTGCTCTGGTCACGCCCAATCTTTATGCGTAGGAGCTTTTTTATTTATAGGCTGAGTTTCTTGTTGGCAGATGTTTGCGTGGGCAGTTTAGGTATGGTGAATTCTGCACTGGTGCAGGGAGCTGGACTAGAGGACTCTTTAGGTACCTTCCAGCCCTATGGTACAATCGAACCTACTGAAACACTCAAACTATGGACGATGCATTCAGTCTACAAGCAAATTAAACATTTCACATTACAACTCGCATAATTTCAATTTTGGTAACTACAAAATATGCTGTATCTTGTTTTATACACACCTATATTACCATCATCTTGCAGTATGGAATAATATACATAGGATTTCAAATTGACATTTGAAATACTAGATAGCCTTCATTAAAACATAGAATACAGTATCTCATTGTACTCTACTTCATGCTGACATTTTCTGATATTTAACTATAGCATCTTTGTATTTGCACTTTGGCAGAAACAGAGGTGAGATTAGACAAGACAGAAGGGAATGCTTTAATGCTTTAAACAGACTGGGGATTTGTTATTAATGCTTTAAATAGAGTGGGGATTTGGGGTATGAATTATTTGGTGGGTGGGATACAGCCACGACCCCTCAGGGGGAAGGGGACACAACTTGTGGGGTAGGTGGTCTCCTGGGTGAGAGACGGGAGTGCCTGGGGATTAGGAAAAAATTATTTTGTGTGAAAGACGTGAGAGTGGGTGGGATGGGAAACAAGGTAGGTTTGTTATGCTTGGCAGGCAGTGAGTTATGGATCAGGGTTGGGTACAGGGAGGAGGTATTATGTAATTTTTTTCTTCAATTTTTTTAAACCTCCCTGTGCCATTTGGACTAATACTCCAACCGTTCTCCTTTGAGGAACACGCAAAGTCAATAATAATATAACAATAAGGATACGGACACTACTAATAATGTGTGATCCATGCTGAGAAACTGAAAACGCTTTACATATATCAGCGATAGACAGAAATGACGTTAGCGGGCAAGGCAATGGAATTGGCGGCCCCCATTATTGATGGAATCTGCCCTCCATTGGCCTCCCAGGTACGGCGTCTGGGGGTGTTCCTCAATGCGCAGCTCTGCCTGGATATCCAGGTGGAGGCTGTGGCGAGGAGTGTTTTCCGCCAATTGTATCCGGTGCGACTGCTTCGGCTGTTTGTTTCGGACTCTGACCTGGCCACTCATCCATGTTTTCATCACCTCTCGATTAGACTACTGTAACGCACTCTACATGGGGCTACCCATGGTGACGGCTCGGAAATTGCAGCTGGTGCAGAATGTGGCAGCCCGTCTACTAATGGAACTGGGCCCACATTACACCAGTGCTCCGTTCTCTGCACTGGTTGCCAGTGGTTTTCCGGGCCTGATTCAAGGTGTTGGTCGTGGCCTATAGAGCCCTAAACGGCCTGGGCCCTACCTATCTGCGAGATCGCCTTACCCCCTGGGTCCTGGACCGGCCCCTGCAGTCATCCGGGGGTGTCCTGATCGAGGTCCCTTGAGTTTTTCGGGGGGCCACGCAGGGGAGGGCATTCTCAGTGGCCGCACCACGGCTGTGGAACTCCCTTCCAGTGGAGGCCTGGTTGGCCCCGGATCTTCCCTCCTTGCAGAGAAGTTGTAAGACCTGGCTGTTCCACCAGGCGTTTGGTGGGGGAGATGGGTAGTGGTGGTGGAGGGCTGGGTATAGGGGGAGGGGATGTTGTTTTTTCCTCCTTTTATGATGATTTTATCTTGATGTTTTTAATTATTGCAAGCCACCCCGAGCTGTCTGTGGCAGGAGGGGCGGGTAACACATTTAAAAAATAAATAAATAAATAAATTTCTTGTGGAAAAACACACTCTTGTTTTCAGCAAGAAAATAAAGACATTATTGAGATTTTTTTTTTTAAAGAAAATTTTCAAAACACACTACATTATCTTTCCCTTCAGCTGTCTCTTCCTTTTCTCATGAATTTGCCTATTTAGATCATGAATGCAAGAAGAAAGATTCGGCATTTCAGCAAAGGACATGAGTTTAGGTATTATCCTTAGTAAAACTATTCAATAGTACCATTTTAACGTACCAGTTCAGCCATCACTGCCCACAAATAAAACAGAATATTCTGGGTTTATGACAGAAAACTGTTTAAATAAAGATGACCAGGATACAAAAGAAAATTAAAAATCTAAATCGATAAAAGGAGGTGTGTGTATTTAGAAACAAAAATTCTTTATGCTTTTATTTTATATTCAATGAAAAAACCACACTTATTGCAATTTTAAGTGTACAATATTAAATTCATTCAGGACAGGAAATTCAGATTAAATGTTTCCATGGCAACCATCACTGTACTTTACTAAAATATGCATTTCATGAAATGCAAATATATAATAAAAACCCAGGCAGTGTGAAAAGTCATCCAGCAAAGATTAACCTTTTTAAAAGAAAACAAAGCTTTTTTTTTGTTCTTTAGCTGATATACATACCCAGATGTACTAAGAAAAAGAACTTCCACTTATCTTCTACATTCTAGCTGAATTTGAACAAAATTTCCTATTTCTTCCTATTTGAAAGGAATATTTTTGCCTAAGAAATGACAGAATTTTGTACATGAAATTATTAGCCTTTATGGTAACAATATCTAGTGTAATGCTTACACATTATTTTAGTGCCGAAACAACAAACCAATGCGAGGTAATTAAGTTAAAGAGCTGTTTAAATTGGAAAAAACTATTTAAGTATTACCACTGGAATGGAATGAAATTAAATTTTTAATAAATCTCAAACCTGCATAGCTCCAAATGCATGAGTCTTAAAATTTCCTTTATATTACAGCTGTAAAGATGATGATCTTGGTTTGGAGGATCTTGAGTTTAGTTTCTCTGGCTGTGATCCACAACTTACTCCAGAATTATCACACTGAAGCCCTCCGCCCTTATAGCAAGTCCCCACATTGCCTGGTTCCCCTGCCCTGCCACCACACATTGCTGGAGTGGTTGGGGGCTGTCAGAGCCAGGAGCATGCGCACTGAGCTCAGTGGCTGAGTCCCACTGGGGGATCCCGTCCCATGAACGTGCTGGTCCCACAACCTCTGTGCAGGGAGCAGGCACTGCTTCTGTAGCCTTCCTGCACACGGATCTCTCCAGGCACCGGATGCAAGGCTCGGTTGCTGCTCTGCGTAACTGAGAAGCAGAGCCGGTGGAGCAATGATTTTCAGGGAGGGCACATGGCTGTGGGCAGACCCCCTCTCCCCCGCCACTCCCCAGCAGGACCGCAGGGGCAGGGCTGGCCTGCCCAGCAAGGAGAGGTGCTGCAGCCTGCAGGCACTGTTCACTTTTCAGGGCCTCGTTTCCATCCCTTCCGCCAGGTGCCTCCATTCCCCAATCCCTACCGTGCCTGGAGGGCCTGTGGAGCCATTGGCCAAGGAGAAGTGCTACAGTGGCTGGCACTGCTCGCTGGACTCAGGAGGGAGGCGGAGCGGAGCGCAGCGGGCAGCGGTACGTGCGCAGCTAGAATGAATCAGACAGACCCAGTCCCAGTCCCTCCCCAGGACTCTGGGCCTGGTCCCAGACAGAGACTCGTTGTCTGACTGCCACTGGCAGGCATGCAACAAGTCTCTGTCTGGATTGGGTTCCTGGGAAGGAGGCTGCTGACACAGCTAGTGCTACTTATTGGCTGGTCAGCCCAGCTGGCAAAGCAAGCTGAAGTGGCGCCAGCAGGTAGCTTCACTAAGCTGCCATGGTACTGCTGCAGTGGTTACTGGCAGAAAGATCGGGGCCAGCCAGGGGCTTGCTCGCCTTTTGCTGCTGTTGTGCGAGAGCGTGCGTGCGTAAGTTTCAACTTGTGCATGCGCAGCACTTGTCTCGGCCTGGAAGTCCCACCCAGTCCCTGAGCTGGCTTATTGCTTCATAGTGCCGGTGGCTGCCAATTTGCCGATGAGCCCAGGGGGGAGGGGCCTCCGCTGAGGGATGTGTGCACCACCGGGCTTTGTGGCGGCGGGGTGCATGCCAGTGTTGGTCTGACAGGTGCCCCCGCAGCTCCAAGCCAGCCCCTGGTAGTTCAAGGGGGGGGGAGGAGGTAGTGCTCCCCCTCCCAGATTCATGGGGGGCATGTGCCCCCCATTGCCCTTATGCTCCGCTGCCACTGCTGAGAAGGGTAACTAATCGACCAGCTCTTCACTACCCTGTGACAGGGCGCTTCTGCCTCTTCTTTCTGCTGTGTCATAGAACAGGGAAGAGTTGATCAATTAGTTTCCTTTCTCGGCATTTGACAGAGCAGTTGCATGAGTGTGGGAGCGCTTTACCAGGGGTCTGAAGAGATCCACACACAGGAATGCTACAGCAGCCCAGCCCGCATCAGGATCTAGGAACGCAGACACAAAAACACCTTCTCCTCAGATGTGGGAACAAGGGTGTGTGTGAGGGTGACTGAGGGATGGTGTCCTTCCCCTTGCATGTCTCCACCCCATTGGAATCTTTGGTCACCAGCCGCCTGTTGCGCAGCCCCTGCAACTCCTCAGAACCAGGCACCAAGGCAGCACAGACATCCCAAAGGGCAGTGGAAACCTCAACCCCGGGGGGAGGGTGTTGGGGGGTGTAATCGGACCCATTGTGGAGGCATGGCGATGCCCTGGCTTGTCTTAGGGCGTTTATAGACGAGACCAAAAAGGCGGCTGATCCTTTGATCAGCCGCCTTTCTTGACGCTCGTCTAATTGCTGGGGCCGCTTTTTAATCCGCGTCGGAGGGGGCAGGCTCGCCTGCCCCCTCCGACGCGGATTCCTGAAGTGCCGGCTTTACGCCGCACTTCCTGGTTCCCCGGGCGAGTGCACATGCGCAGAAGGGCGCGCATGCGCACTCGCACTCTGCGCCGTGTCTGAACTGCAGACACGGCTCGCAGAGACTGCGCGGGGGGGAAAGCCGGCGTTTGGCGATCCCGCTTGTAAGCGGGATCGTCTATAAATGCCCTTAGTATCTGTGTGCGCGCGTGGGGTGGGTCTGTCTGTCTGTCTAGATGGGCACTTGTTTTGCTGTGCAACTCTGTGATCCCTGGCGCAGGGAGCACGGCCGGTGGTTGCAAGGGGTTGATGGGAGTTCTTTCAGTGGTGCAGGGCCCTGGCTGCCAGCGTTCCACTCTGGCTGGGCAGCTCCACTGGTGTGTTTTGGGAGAGAGAGGGAGTAGCAGTACTCAGGCTAGACTGCTGCCCAAGCACTGATGGAATGTTTAGGTGAATTGGGGTCTGTGTGGATCATGGTCTTAATCTTTCAAAGTGTTCACAGAAAGGAACCATTTAAGAAATTCCAATCCAAAACAAGACACCTGGAGGAATGGAAATAGTTTCACAGTTTAGAAACAATATTTAATACAAAACACAGTCCAGAAATACTGGGAAACTTGATGCTTACTCATGGAGCTGACATGGTAAAATTCTTTTTTTTAATTTAAAAAAAATAATAATTGAAGAAACAATAAAAGCAAGCAGAAGTTTTTCTTATTTCTTGGCCTACTCACAGGTTTCCCTGCTTCCCCTAAGCTGTCCCTCACCTGCTCACAAGCATCTCCCTGCTCTTTTTATTCCTCTTTGATCTCACTTCCTCAGCTCTCTCTTAGTTGTGCTCCAGTGATGAAGGTGGACCTGGTGCTGGAGGCTGCTCATGTGGGTATACATTATGGTATATAGAGTTTTTAATTAAAAGATCACAAACTATTATTTCTCAGAACCCTTGTCTCATTTGACGCACAGAATGGATGTACCAAGTAGGATTAACCCTGTGCAGCCAAACCATAATCTTTGGGATCTTCTGTTCTCCAAACTCTAAGACATGATCCCTTCTTCAAGATATATCTAGGAGAAGGTGGCATTTGAAGGGAGGGGAATGAAAGGGATACCACTGAAGAAGAAAATGTCTACACATTTTTTATATTTTTACCATCCTAAATACAACCTATTATTGATGGTTGATGGGCAAATGGAATGGGCTACGTTAACTTCATTTAAGGCCATACCTTCTGCATTACATTAACATCTATCTATGTGCGAAAGTGCCTATTAATGAGTAAATTGGGAAGATCTTTACTTAACTATGAACAAGTTCCAGTCCACTCCCTGCAGTAGTCTTTCCTGTTCCCCCATCTCTATGCCCCTTCTGGTCACCTGCAGGCTATTAACCTCTTGGACTTTGCCTCCTGTCTCTCCCCATTTCTCCCCTCAGTCTTCTTCTCTTCCCAACTGCCGTCTCGGCTTTCAGTGCCTCTCTCTCTCTCCTCCACCCTTGACTTCCTTGCCCCCCTCTCCTTCCACCCGGCCTGCTCCCACAACCCGTCCTTCGCTCACCCCCAGTATCCACCACCTCTGCTCCTGCACCCGTGCTGCTGAATGCCTCTGGCACAAATCCCACTCTCCTGTGGACTTCCTTCACTTCAAATTCTCTCTCTCCTCCCTTACTTTCTGCTATCTCCCTCGCTAGACAGCATTACTACGCCTCCCAAACTGAGTGCTGTTCTCGGGACCTTCGCCACCTGTTCTCCACCTTTGACTGCCTCCTCAAGCACCCCTGTCCTCCTCCTTCCTCTTCCCTTTCTGCTCAGGTTCTTACTTCTTTCTTCACCTCTAGGATAGACAAGATCTGCCTCGACATTGCTTCCCACTCCTCTCCTCTTCCTACTTCCTCCTCCCGCTCCTACCTCCCTTGAGGAAATCTCCTCCCTGCTCTCCTCCTCCAACCCTTTCACTTGCCTCCTAGACCCCATCCCCTCCCGCCTCCTGACCTCTATTGCTTCTGCTGTCACCCCTTCCCTCCTGCACATCATCAACCTCTCCCTCTACTGGCTCCTTCCCCCTCTGCCTTCAAGCATGCTACTGTCTCTCCCATCCTCAAAGTCCACTCTTGACCCCTCTGACCCTTCTAGCTACTGTCCTGTCTCACTCCTTCCTTTTGCTTCCAAGCTTCTTGAACGAGTCGTCTACTCCCACTGCCTTGACTTCCTCTACGCCAACTCCTCCCTTTACCTCCTCCAATCTGGCTTCCGCCCCCTTCACTCTACTGAAACTGCTCTTGCTAAGATCACCAATGATCTTCTTGTGCCTAAATCTAATCGTCTCAACTCCATTCTTGTCCTCCTTGACCTCTCTGCTGCCTTCGATACTGTTGACCACTCACTCTTGTTGGACTCACGTCACTCCCTTGGCTTCTGTGGCTCTGTCTTCAACTGGTTCTTCTTCTACCTCCCTGACCACTCCTTCAATGTGTTTCTTGCCAACTCCACCTCCTCCTCCCTTCCTCACTCGGTTGGTGTTCCCCAAGGCTCCGTCCTTGGCCCTCTCCTCTTCTCTATCTATACTGTCACTAGGCAAACTCTCATTGCCTCCCATGGCTTCCAATAGTTCACCTCTATGCTGATGACTCAACTCTCTCTCTCTCCATCTGTTCAAGCTCGCCTCATCAGCTGTCTCTCGGATCTCTCTACCTGGATGTCTCAACGTCAACTCAAACTCAACATGGCTAAAACTGAACTCTTAACGTCCCCTCTCATTCTTCCTCTCCCTGTCGATCATAATCAACAGGGTCATTATTATTATTATTATTATTATTATTAACAAACATTTATATAGCGCCAGCAGTGTACCTGGCACTTTACAAAGTAATAAAATGGACACGGTCCCTGCCCCTAGGGCTTACAATCAGAGACAGGAGCTGGGGGAGAGACTTAGGAAGGGGAACAGAGGGAGAGACAAGGGGTCTAACATTCATGAAGATGTGAGGTCTCAAGTGCACGTGCTTGGCTTGGTTACGATGAGAATGACAGCAGGCAGGTCCATGTTGCAAGGATAAGGGTAAACCGATCGTAGGTATAGGAATAGTGGCTCAGCAGGATAAAGAGTCAGACAGAGCAGAGCGAAAGAGGTGAGTTTTAAGGAGAGATTTGAAGGTATGAAGGGAGGGGGCAAGGCGGATGTGGACAGGGAGGGAGTTCCAGGCATGGGGGGCAGCAAGTGAGAAGGGACGAAGGCGCTTAGGGGAGCAGGGAAGGCATGGAAGGGTGAGAGAAGGGACAGAGGAGGAGCGAAGTGCACGGGCTGGAGTATGGAGGGCGATAAGTGCAGAGAGGTAGGGGGGAGCAAGGAAGGTCACCATCCTTCCTATCCCCCAAGCCTGTAGCTTAGGCTTCATCTTTGACTCACCCCTTTCTTTTAAACCCTACATCAACTCTGTTGTCAAATCCTGTTGCTTCTCCCTCCATAACATTGTTAAGATTCGCTCTTTTCTCTCTGTCTCCTCTGCCAAAACACTTGTTCACGCCCTGGTCATCTCTCGCCTCCATTACTGTAACCTCCTTCTCACTGGCCTCCCCTGCTCTCACCCTTCTCCCCTTATCTCCATCTAAAACTCTGCTGCCAGGGACATCCACCTCGCCCATCGCTTTGACCACGTGCAGCCCCA
Source organism: Sphenodon punctatus (assembly GCA_003113815.1). Taxonomy (NCBI): domain Eukaryota; kingdom Metazoa; phylum Chordata; class Lepidosauria; order Sphenodontia; family Sphenodontidae; genus Sphenodon; species Sphenodon punctatus. Next base: position 1,858,990 of record QEPC01002141.1, on the reverse strand, counting down.
TCTCGCCTCTCTTCACTGGCTCCCCCTTCCTGAACGAATCCTGCACAAGCTCCTAGTCTTCACCTATAAAGCTCTTCACAACCTTGCTCCCCCCTACCTCTCTGCACTAATTTCCCTCCGTACTCCAGACTGTGATCTCCGCTCCTCCTCTGTCCCCTCTCTCACCCTCCCACGCCTCCCCTGCTCCCCTAACCGCCTTTGTCCCTTCTCTCTAGCTGCCCCCCACGCCTGAAACTCCCTCCCAGCCCATTTCTGCCTCATCCCCTTCCTTCATACCTTCAAATCCCTCAAGACCCACCTCTTCTGCTCTGTTCTCCCCAACTCCTTGCTTCCCTAACCTAGCTCCTGCTGATACCCTCTATCCAGTACAATCTGTTACCTGAGGTCTGTGTACTCATATCCTCACCACATGGACCAACCAGCCATCATTCTTGATGTAACCAAGCCAAGCACGTGCACCTGGGATCTCGCATTTTCGTGAATGTTACGCTCGTCTCTCCCTCTGTTCCCCTTCCTTCATCTCCCTGCCACCGCCGTCACCGCGCCACCGCCCCCCCCTCCATCTCTCAGATGTAAGTCCTAGGGCAGGGACCATGTCTATACCATTACTTTGTAAAGCGCCAGGTACATTGCTGGCACTATATAAATGCTTGCTAATAATAAAATAATAATAATATAATAATAATAATAATTTGGCATGTCTTTGTAGGACACATGTATTTAATCCAACTGCAGCAACATGAGGTATACTTACCAAGGGCAATGATGATCCATTTTCAAAATACATCTTTAAAAAAATGAAAATAATTGAGATGTTAAAATGCAGGGGCAAAAGAAGAAAGTTCAGAGGTTAAAGCCTTCGCATTTGTAGCTTGAATATCTGATTTTGTTTAACCAGAAACAGCTGTAAACTACATAAACATTCTCAGAGTAAATCTCACTCTGTGCATTCACATCTACATATATAAGTGTCTGTCTACTACAAAGCCATTTTTTTGTTCTCCAGAAAACTGTAGTTAATGGATTAAATTATGTTTACCTATTTTTGGTTACATAACTGTTATATGCCATTGTCTATGACCACATACTAGTATGTATTCACATTTGCACGCTGTACAAAATATGGCAAGAACTAGCAGGGAGGAATACAATTGCTTGCATAAGTGTCTGGCTAAAAAGACCAGCCTAGCTCATGCCTCTCTAATGCTCTGTTCTTACAGAGGAAAACAACAACAAAAAAAGCTGAAATGTCACTGGATGTTAACAGACCCCCACGTTGGACATCAGCCTATCTGGGGTGGGTGGGTGGGAGGGGAGTGTCCCACAGCTGGGCAAGCTCCACCCACGGGAACAAACATCCCCACAGCCTCCACCAGCCAGGGAGGGGAAGATGGGGAGAGACGTGCGGCTGCTCAATCACACCCCTGTTCTCCCAGCATCATTCAGCCCCCTTGCCATGATGGACAGCCATGGCTCCCTATTACAAGCAGTCAAGGTTGGGCGCCATGGCAGCCCCTCAAACTGCAAGGAGCCAGGGCCGGGAACAAACATTCCCGCTCAGTTCATCTGCCCTGGCCCAGCTCGGCGCAGACTGTGTGCCTGCTGTGAGCCAGGTCCACATTTCCAGCCTGGCCGCCATCCCAGGCTGGGTTTGTACCGGACCCACATCTGGTGGGCCCGGAACAAACATGCCGTTGTGATGCTGGCCCAGCCAGGCTGAACTGGGCCAGCATGATGTTTGTAAACACCCTCTGTTAAATTAGACCCAGGCACCCTTCATTGACAGTCGATAGAATGGATATTATAGGGACGGAGGTTGACCAAATTCAGGATAAATTAGAATTCAAAATTAAATTTTACAATTAAGACAGTATATACAATGCAGCAAGGCAAGTGATTTGTATTAGTGTTCCTACAAAAGGCATAAAATTCAGATCAAATGTGTAAACTTCAAAGAATGACAAGGATAAAATTATACTAAATGTGAAAATCTGCCATTCTGTTCAACTCCATCTGGGATGAGTTAAGAAGCCATCTTTTATCCTTGTGTGCTATTCTGGCTTAAGTATTCTCTTTCCATTTCAAATATATCTATCATTGTAATACAACTAGTGCAATGCTTTATAGTTGCCCTCCACTGCTACAACAAAGGTCTACACCAGAGGTGGGGAACCTTTTCTGTTGCGGGGGCCACGCTGAAAATTAGTACAAGTTCCAAGAGCCATATAGAGAGGTTGGGGGCAGGGGTGCTTAATGGGTGTATTCAAGAAAAGGAGGGCCAATATAATGGATCTGTGCGGTTGTGGATCTGTCCCCTACCCCTCTGTGCATGCCCTCCTCTATACTCCATTATCCGGAGCTCAGTTTTTCAGTGCTTGGGGGTAGACACTGGATCTAGGAGCCAGATCCAGGCACTGGAAAGGGGCCACATAAAAACTTGCCAAGGGCCGCATTTGGCCCACAGGCCTGAGGTTCCCCACCCCTGGTCTACATAGAGGTTACCTAATAGCTTCAATATCAAAAGCAATAATCCAAATATTTTCGGGAAGATATAAATCAAACACCAAATAATTGGGAGTAAAAAAATAGTATAATTTCTAGTTTTGAAAGTGAATAAGAAATGTAGACAGTTCATTTCTTTACTACTCAGCAAGATATTTTGGGTAATTTACTTATTTTCTTTTAAGTAATGAAAGAATTAAGTGAACTCTGCTTAGCCTTAAATAAACCTTTTTCTTACTTATCACACACAGAACAGTGATGGCAGCGATCTGGTTTTACAAGTTGGCATCTGTCACAGTATCGGATTGCTGTAAAAAGAAAAAACTTCCACTTAACATTAGTTCTGACATAAACACATTATAACATCTTGACACTTGCTCAAACTGAAATATCTGGATCCAGATCCTGAGAGGCGCAAATCTTGTATTGACTTTACTCAGGAAACTGCAATTGACACTCCTTGGATCGGACGTTGACCCTGAACAAACATGTGGGCCTGCGTTGGCCTGGAGTGGCCTTGGCCAGGGTTTGCACCTCAGCAATTTTCCTGGGGACACATCCCAGACCAGCCGCCTACCCGCCCTGGGGCTGTCCTGGGCCAACATCTGGCAATGCGGGAATAGACAAGCGGGTGAATCCTGGGCCACAGCAGGCCCGTCACATCTGTTTTTACTCTGAGTGTATTTTGTGTTTGTGTTTTTCATTGTAGAACAGTTCACACTGCAAAAAAATAAGTAACTGCAATCCAATTTAACTAAAAATAAAATTCAGATTTGTTGCAAGAACTTAATACAGAAGGAATTTTAGCATTCAATTGTCGAGAGTTAACTTTTTACACTGCCTTTAGAATTGGCTCACCTGGCAGCTATAGCCAGGAGCATTGAGGGTATGAGAACAAAGCCTATTTATTTAGCATCTGGTTGTTTAGCCAGTTTAGGTTTGGCTACATTTCTACTCCCACTTATGTTCTTTACAAAAAGTTTAAAAAAAATATCTCTGTAACTGAAGTGTAGAGCTACCAGGTGATAAACACTCAGACGTAAGCGGATATTAATAGAGCTGAAACAGGTACTTGGTTTGGCACCCGTGGGTAATAACCACATTTCTGGGTATGCAAATCAGTACCCAAATACCATTCAAATATTGACAACTGGTATACTGAAATACTGAATTTTCCTGAAAAATCAGGAAATCCGGGATACGGTCCAGGACAAAATTAGGATTTCAGCATACCGGTTGTCCAGTATTTTAGGTACCCAATCAAAAACTGGTTTGGGTACTTGAAAGTACCCAGGGTATTTGGTTTGATTCGGGTACTGGAAATTCAATGGGAATACCTGTTTTTTCCGGGTATTTGTTACAGCTCTAATTTTGGGGGGTTCCTTTCTGAAAAGCTAAGGTAAATTATGTAACCTTAAAGTGCACTTCATCTTCTTCACTTGTGAGTTCATTCGTATTAGAAGCTATAAAACGACTAGAAGAAAACCAATATTTATTTATTTTTAAGACTGGCATTAAACATTAATGAGGATTTTACTAATAGTGGATCATTTTAAAATCACTCAAATCAGAATTTGATTAACTTTAGTTAAGATGTGAAAATCCATCAACTTCCTTCATGTTTTTAGCATCTTATCAGTTCTATTACCATAATTATTCACTATTCCATAAACTCAGCTGCATTTGCACTATGTTAAGTATATTGCTACTAAACACCACCAGCCTATCATTCTTCAGATAGTTTGTTTTAAGCACCGAGAGGTAATTTATATTTCCCCTACATATAGCAAGCTATACATCAAAACACTTGATTTTATGTGCCACTGAAATAGCATTTACCTCCAGACATTGTCCTTGTATAGATGGGAAGATCCTTGGCTGCTCTCCTCATCACTTCTTGTTGTGCTTCACCTCTAGGTTCTCTCTCCAGCAGCTCCTTGTCTGCATAGGACAGATGGAACTGGAAAACAACAAAATACTGAATTAGAAAGCACTAGTAAGTTACATCTTTAAAAACTCTCACACTTAGAAAATGATACATAAGAGGGTGATGCCAAATGAGCCATTACCAGAGTTTGGGCAGCCTTTCTGTGCGATGCAGTGCACAGTCTGCCTGATGACCGCCAGATATTCATCCCACAGCATGGTAAGCAGCTGACAGCAATGCCCTGCATCCTCATAAAAAGGCAGGGACGCAGCACATAACAGCCTTATCCAAAGCGATGTAAGGCTGCCCGATGCATAATAGCGCACCACTGCTTGTGTCTGCCCCGCGGCGAGGTCTGATGTGGGGCTTTGAGCGGCGGGCAGCGCACTACCTCCATTCCTGCACAGCCATGTCATGGCCTGGTGTGGGGTAGTGGGTGGGCTGGGGGAGGAGGGAAGGGCAGGGCTGGGCAGCCACCCACACGGAAGGCACCACAGTCCTCTCCGACCTCCCAACACTGGCCTGCACGCCTGGCTTCCCCACAGGGAGACACACTGTCTGATCTGCTTTCTGTGTGAGCCCCAAAATGTGGCAGCAATTGCCTGTCATGGGCCGCACTGGGATCAGTCCCACCCCAGTTCGTTCAGCTGCATCCTAAGTGACAGAATTCTTGAACGTGCAAAATATTGTTGCAAATTGTTGTCTCAGAGGCACAAGTTTCAGGTCTTGGTGCTTTCAACTAAGAATAGAAGTAACACCAACAGCACTTTAAATTGTTTTCTGCTTCCATTCTGTATCAATTTAAACACTGATAGCTTTTTCAAGTCTTCTTTTCTCGCCAAATGCTTAAATTAAACGGGATTACTCATCAACATGTGCCAATCCAGGGTTTCCTTTACATTTAGCATTCTATAGTGACTAAGCCCACTCCAAAGATACTGAACAAGACCCCATTGACTAATGAAGAGAAAGGAGTTACACAAAATGTGAGCTGCAAAAGGCGTGGAAGAAAGCAAGTGACCTCTATGCAAAGGGACAAAAGCCTGGAAAGTAAACAGATTACTCCATAATATGCCATGTCGTTTTTTTGTTCTCTCTCTCTCAGGTAGACTACTCAAACAAAGAAAAATGATATTACATCTGTATGTCTTTGTACAGCTAGAGGAAAGAGAGGAGAACTACTTTGTAAACTTGGCTCTGACAAGATTCTGATCCTCCACAGAAAAAAACTGTAAAGGATACTGCTGATTTCTTCTTCTGTATTAAAGCTAAGACTGCCGTGAGAAAAAACTGTTGCTGAAATCAATATAATTCCATGATCTGTAGAGAGAATAGTTACTTGAACAAGCATGAAGATGATTTATAGAAAGATGCACACCAACTTATGATTGTTATATCTGCCATAGTACATGCCCCCGTGGGAACTATGTAGGTGAAACCCACCAGCCCTTGCACAAACACATGAACTCGCACAGAAAAAAAGATCATGGACAAGAGCATGGATTCTACTGTTGGCATTCACTTCTCACAAAGTGACCACTCAATTTCTAACCTCTCTGTCCTTGTCGTAAAAGGAAACCTATCAATCAATCAATTTATTACGGGTACGGACTTACGTCTTGACCCAACATAAAAACCAACCAACCAACCAACAAACATATTATACATAACACAGCTACATAACATAAATATAAAATAATAAAATTGCAGAGAAGGAAACCTATGCAACACCTTTAAAAGGTGAGCCTGGGAACAAAAATGCATAGCTCTAGATACGATGAACAATGGACTCAATTTAGACATAGTTTTCACAACTCATTACAGAAATTTGTAAGTCTAATGACTGTCTACAGCTACAGGAATCTTTATGTTTACTTACTATCAGCAGCTGTTATTCTATTCTTTTGAACTACGGACTCCCTACCTGGGGCTCATTCTCCTTTCCTCCCCTCCCCTCCCTTTGTCATTGTTTCCAATCACTGTATAAATCTCGCTGCTTTGCTCAGTCTATAGTTCCAATTCCTGACTTGCCTGATGAAGGACCCTGCGAGGTCCGCAAGCCTGCATACCTCCACCAACTGTAGTCAGTCCAATAAAAGATATCATTGTATTACTTTGTCTCTATTGCCTATACTTGGGACCAACACAGCAACCTTACTTTCTCTACGCATATATTATATCAAATGTATGGCCAAGTGTAGCTTTCTCACTTTTTCTTCTTGTGGACTTTACATTATGCAATTATCTGGATGGGAGCACTATGTTCAATTTCCAGACCCATTCAATCACTGGCCTCCACTAGGACTATGAATAAGTGTCAATTAGTATCAACTGGGATTTCTTATTGTCAGCTGTCCATAGCACAAAAACTAAATGACCACCAATTTCCTACACAATTAAAGCCATACACCCCTCCAGAGGGCTACATTTATTGATTGATATCACCGGCAGCCATATTTGGACAGGCGACTTTTAGATAAATGCAATATAGAGCCTAAGTTTTCCAGCTCCTAGAAGATGTTGTATAAACCTAAGGCACCCGAAAATTGTATATACCAGAGGGGGAAAATGAACAAACTGTTTATCTCAAATTGCAACTTACTTCCTTAGAGGGGTTCATTGGTAACGTAAAGATTGTTTTCCAGTAGGAGCAGACAAACATCATGAAAAATAAGTGATAAGCAATCAGGCACACAACTAAAATGAAAGAGAAAATACATTATGCAGAAGAGAGCATTAACAGCTTACATATTACGTTCTGTGAAAAAGGCTATAATAAAAGTGTTTGAAATATACAGGTAACTTTAAAGATGCAATTATGTAGGTTCCTCAATAGCATTACATTGCAACAAGCAAGGTGTTGCATTGAAGATTGCTAAAGAAATATACAGGCACATTATTTTGAAAAAGTCTGATAATGTAGAATTTAAGACAAACTATGAATATTAAAATTAGTCTGAATACTAAATTAGATATCTAAAAAATACAAACTCCATTCAGCATTTTCCTTAATGCAATAATTTAATTAGAAAACAGTTTACTCATTTAATTCTTATGTCCCTTTTTACATGCCTTTAAAGTATTGAGACAGTTAAGTCATTAGCTATCAAGAAAAAAAAGGCAAGATGACCACCTGGATTTTATGCTGTAGGCTACTGTCTTTCAGATACTATCTGCAGACATATTATTGGAACTTTAATATTGGCCATAAAGTCTCCTAGTTATTCGTATGTGCTTGATTTGCTGATACATAGTATTTTCTTCATTTACCCTGTGATGTATTCTTATAGCTCAAAGCAGTACACAAAACATTTACTATGTTGTGGTGTCTGGTTATTTTATTTTATTTTATTTTTTAGAATGGGAACAATGTAAAAAAAACAAAAAACCCTGCCTTATCTAGATGCTGAATTTTGATTAAGTCTCACTATGTGTCCCATAACTATTCAAGGAGACAAAGGGTGAAAACAAATGAGACAGTAGCTCACATTAGTCCACAATTTGCCTGCCTGTCTGTTAGGTGGCTGCCAGATGTTCACCCGTTGACACGTCATCCAGAGAAGGTAGTTGATACAGTGTGGGCTAACTCTAGCCCAGCCAGGCTAATCCCGGCTAACGTGCACCCTCCTGTGCCAGTTAGGTCCCCCACAGCCCCTGCGCATGGCAAGGTCCACCAGCACCGTGGACAAGGTCATGATGCCAGCAAGGATTGGGCCCTAGGAGCAGTGACTGTTGGCTGCCTGTCATCTGATGGCGCAGGGTGGGAGTGAGCAGACCTCCCCCTCAGCTACCTGTTAGCTGATGGCACAGCTTGGAGAAGCTGCTGCTGCCAGGAAGGGAGAGAGGGACTGTGGGAAGTCATCCTTGCCCAGGGGTGGCAGGTCCCAGAGCCCAGCCCAGTCTCTCCCTCCCTCATCTCTTGTAGCGTGTGGCAGTGGGACCGGCTCCTGGGGCAGCAGCAGCGGTGAGCACGGGCTCATAGCGTGTGGCATTAGCACCACCTTGGCCGATGTGCTGGGTTCGGACCTGCCACCCCTGTCTAAGGGGCACCGGCCAGTCGGGTACTCTCCAGGCACAGCTCTGCCCAGGCAGAGCCTCTGGTTCCTCTGTGCCCCAGAAACCAACAGGGGGTAAGGTAAGCAGGGATGACATCACCTTGGGCTGGGGTCACATACAGTCCCTGGGTGGGATCGCTCTGACCTGGACTCTAGGAGTGATCTGTGGCAACCAGCCACTTTTCACAGGCGCAATCCTGCTTCTGGCAGCCGGCAGCTGCTGCTCCTGGGCCCCGAATTCTGCCCGTGCGTTCGGTTCCTTGGTCCAACCCAGGGTGTGGGGGCAGTGTGACAACTGCCAGAAGGCTGCATGGGTGTTCTGCTCTCTGCACCCAGCGGGTGGTGGTTGCGTTGCCGCTTCACAGGTTGGGCAGGGAATCCGGCTGGTCACCATCTTGTATGTTTTCATCCAAAATAGTTCAGATGATATCTTTTATTCGACAAACTTCTGTTGGCAAGACTATGTAAGCTTTGGGGCCCCTCCATAGTTCTAACTTTGCCTAAGGAAGGGCCTTTTGTGGCCTGAAAGCTTGCATACTTTTACCAACAGAAGGTGGTCCAATAAAATATATCACCTGAACTACTGTCTCCATCTCTTACATTTGGGACCAACACAGCAACTACATTCTCCCTAATTCAGTATTACTATTCTTATTTATTTATGCAGGCAATGTGCTCGGCATCTTATACCAACATATTTAATAAATCACTACAATCAGATGCAAATCCTAAAACCAAAAGAGCCTGTGTGTCCTGGCCAGATGCCACAACAAAATAAAAGCGGATGGACATTTTGTTCCTTCAAGTGACAAAGTTTGTAGAGATGCTAGAGAAGCCACTTGCACGCTGCCTATGTGAGTGGGAATTACGGAGATCCACACAGAAATACCCCTGCCACTTACCTACCAACAATCCCTGCCAGGCAGGTGATACACATTCTTCTAGAGCCTTCCTTTTAAAAATGAGACTGCACCAATGTATGAAACTGTCTCTGGAAAAGTGCTCCCCACCCCCCGCCATGTGTGAAATATTATCCCCCCTTTCAGTTAACTCATATTTGCAATTATTGCCAAGCTGCATCCACATCAGAGTAAATGTCATTTCCATAACGTACACATGCAAGAGGGAAAATTAAGAATTTTACGATCCTAACGTTTCGGTGATTAAAATCTCAAAGACTAACAGAGGAAACAGAATGGTTTCTGGCACTGAATTTGTTTTTAAAGTAGAAAGACTTGGTTCTTTATATATAGGCAAGTCAATATTGGTCTGTTTCTAAACGTATGTATTTTTAAAACTGCACTAAGCTGGGCAGGTTAGTCTGACTGGCTTAGCCAAAACAAAGAGCGTGGGTAAAGACAGACAGGATGGTGACCTGCTGTTGCCTGCTTTTTCATGCTTTGGCCCGTGAGCCACTGGCACATCTGTTGAGGGGTCGCCAGATGTTGGCCTGGGATTGCCCTGGGCCATGTCAGAGGATAGCCTGCGCTCCACACTCCAGATAAGCTCCAGGTCACAGCCCATGCTAGGCTCTGCCCAATTGGGATAAAGTGGGCTACAGCGGGCTATCACGTGTGGTGTGGACCATCGTGACCTGGCCCAGATCAGGTCCGTCACGGCTGGCCACCACTGCTGCATCTCATGGCAGGGGACAGGGCGCTGGGCACAGCACAGGGCTGGCCAGCCACATATTCCTGCAGCTCTCCACCCTCCCCAGCAGTCCAGCTGCGGGAATGTGTGGCGAGTGGCCCAACCCGGTCTGGACCGTGTCTGCCACCGCTTCCTGTCCTGACCTAGGCCAGGTTGGCGTGGCGGCGAAGTCACTTCTGTTTCCACCCCATGATTGATCTGGAGAACAGACCTATTATAGATCAACAAGAAACTACTTTCTCTCTAATGAACCAACATCCATCAAAGTGACAGGTACAGAATTAATCATTCATCATTGCAATGTGTATCTACTCTATAAACAGAAAATTGTCTCAGTATCGATATCTATTATAAAGAAAATTAATTTGTGTCTACTGATGGTATAAAATGCAGGTGAGAAAACTCAGCTATTGATTATACTCTGTGCTCTTTGCTTTAACTAATCTAGTGGGCCGGCCCCAGGCACGTGCAACATGTGCGGTCACACATGGCCCCGCGCCAGCCTAGACCCTGTGCCTAGGGATGGTAGCCCTGGCAAATTATTTAAATAATGCAAATTAGGCCCCACACCAAGACTTTGCACATGGCCCCACATGGTCCTGGGGCTGGCTCTGTCTGCATATTATGCCCAAGTATACCGAGAAGGATAGCTCAATCTGGTCTTCACATATGTTGTTATTATTATTATTAATAGCTGTAAATGCAGAAGGAAAAAAACCCATTATCCACTGACATTGTACTAGGCCCACATATTGGTACACAGAAAGACAGGAGGAGGAAGCAGTGGCTGGGAAAAAATGATCTTAACCTAATGGTCCTTTCTTGCCTTTGAATTCTATTAAATTGGCTGGGGTACCGGAGGAGTCTGAAGAACCTAGAAGCCCAGACAACATGTGGGGAACCGGAAGACTGCACCTTCTTGCTTAGGAGCTGGTGGGCTCTAGAAGGATCAAGGGTTCAAGACAGTTTTAGGTAAAAGAATATATGCTGGATTTTTATTTTATTGTATTTAATTTTCCATTTTTAAAGGTTGCTTAGAAAAACAACATTTTATTAGCCTACTCTCCTCAATGTTCAGCCATGGACTACTGTTTAACACAAGCACCACTGCAGTGAGTTGCCATGAGAATCAGGCTGTAAACAATTTTAAAAAAACAAACCCCAACTTATTTCTGAAGGTTACTGCAAACAACTGATATATCCCCATTGTGCAAAGCCTTGAATATTATAGAAGAATGAACAGCCGTAACTCAAAACACTATAATTAAATTAACACAATGGGTGTTTTCAGACAGAGAGCAGCCCTGCCGCTGCTGTGCCTCACCTCTGGGCGGCCCATCTGTCTAAAAGGCAGGCCACCGGATGTGCAGGTGGAACAGAAGCGGAGTAGGCTGTCCCTGCTCTGGGGCAGCCCTGCCAGCAGCACTCCAGAATATCCTGGAGTACCCCTGGCAGAGCGGGCCAGCCAAACCCAGGGCACCAGCCCAAGATGGAGCTGCAGTCCGTCTGCTCGGCAGATGGCCATCGCAGCTCCACTCTCAGCTGGGGGTTGCCCCCTCCCAGGCACCACCATAGCATTGCAGCCAGCAGCCTAAAGCACTGGACAATCCACCCACAACTCTATGGTGTGGGGGGAGGTGGGCAGCGTGTAGGCAGATGGTGGGCTGTGGCAACCACGAGGTCCATTTAAAATGGATCCAGGTGGGGTTGGATGCAGTGGACGCTGGGGTGCATCTCCAGAGCAGCTCCAGGGGTTGGCCAGTCCTGCATCCATCTGAAGACACCCAGCGTCTATGCACACAAAAGGCAGATCACAAACCTTTAGGAGAATATGTATCAGATCTGTACCCAGTTTTAGTAAAAAGGAAGTTCCATTAAATCCACTTTATAAACAGCTAATAAAAAGAAAAGCATACCTTTTTCTCCAATATTTGTCATGGTTACTGCAAAAGAAAGAAAACATTTTGAGAGGCACGATTTTGGACTTGTCTTTTGACTGCTATTAGAAATAACAAAACTTCACATTTGACACTCTTATTAAATGCATTTTACATCACTGATTTTTGCAATGAGTAAATAAAATACCCAGGGATGAGAGCACCAAAATACTGGCATCCAAAGCCACGCTCTGTCCCACTTGATTAGTCTGCGTTTACATTCAGAATAATTCCAAACAGGACTGCCAGCAGTTCAGCATTATGTCTTCTCTCAACAATCAAGAAAATCATAATAATTTTCCAAAAGAACCGTCCCCACAAAATTCATTTTGAGTATTGAGTGGTGTGTAACAATGCAGAAACTTAGTACTGCAAAGAATGGGTGTCTTCAGCCATGATGGTGCCCATTTGAATCACTTCCCATGCACGCCACGCTGCGGCCATGGAACCCTGCCCCATCACCTTGCTAGTTTGAAAGCAACATTGCTTTAGGATTGCGGTCAACATGTTTACAACACCTTATTCTCTTGGGAACATCAAGCTATAACAACAACATTGGAAAGCAGCTTGACCTATTTACATGACTTTTAAATACTTGTGTAACTGAGAATTACAATATAATTGGGTGGAATAAGTTGTGGAATTTGTTGCCAAAAAAGGGGTCACGGCCAGTGGAGTAGCTGAGTTTAAAAAAAGGATTGGATGAGTTTCTGGAGGATAGCTCTAATAGCAGCTATTAGCTTGGTAGGTTTGGGGGAATGTAACCTCTTACTGTTGGGAGCTGGGAGTGAACAACAGGAAACAGATCACCCCATTGTGCCCTGTTGGGGGGGGGGGGGTTGTCCAAGTGACCGAGGTTGGTCACTGTCGGAGACAGGTGCTGGGTTTGATGTGCCATACTGGGTCAGGCCAATGGTACTACTTATATTCTTATGGGTGAGGAAAAGTGTACAGTTAAATATTTAACATAGGCCACAATTCTGAAACAACTTACTCCAAAGTAGACCGCACCCAGTGGCCTCAGATACATTTAACAAGAGGAGATGGAATAGAACTCTGTGGGACACCATAGGGAAGGTCCCGAGAAGATGATGAGCAATCACCCATCACTACCCACTGGGATTTCCCTGATGGAAAAGCGCGGAACCACAGAAAAGAGTGGTCCCACGAACCCCTGCCAACACCACCTTATGATCAACTATATCAAAGGCCACAGTAAGATCTAACAAGATCAACATGGCAAAGTTCCCCTTGTCCATCTCCAGGTGCAGACCATCGACCAAAGCCACAAGCGCAGTCTGCATGCCATACCCAGAATGAAAACCTGACTGAAACGGGTCCAGGAATCCAAGAGCATCAAGATGTACCCAGAGCTGTCAGACAACCACCCGTTCAACAATCAAAAGTTAGAGACAGGCTGACAGCTGGCTGGGTTGCCAGCATCCGAAGATGGTTTCTTAAGCAGGGAGAGGACCACTGCAGTTTTAAGGGCATCTGACACCCTCCCTGCCCAGAGGGAGGAACTGACAACCCCAGCCATCAATTACCCCAATGTCTCCCAGCTGGCTTTCACCAGCCAGTTGTGAATTAGATCCTTGTTTGGATGGGCAAGGATCTAATTCACAACTGGTTGCCCTCATTGTCCCAAGCAGCTCCCCATCGCATCGATGGGTGATACCAATTGAAACTGATCCAAGTAAACAGGACTAGACTGAGCTCCATAACCACAAACTCGGACTCTGCAGTTGAAATGGTAGCACTCAAGTTGTGGTGAATACAAGCGATTTTGTCTGCAAAGTAATAAAAATGTCACAGTGGGCAACAGATGATTCCAGTTCCTGGAGGAGATAGCAAGAGCTAATCAGGCCCCTTGCAACACGGAACAGCTCCCCTGAACGAGACTTTGCAAACGCTATGATAGTGTAGAAGAAAGCTTTCTTTGCCGCCATCACAGCAAATAGTTTTTCAAATAGACCTTGATGCACAGTCATGGAAACAAGAAGCCAGAGCAGCCATAAACCCCATCCTGCCCATGAGCCAGTGCAGCCCCTGCCTGTCCCAGCCAACGACAAAGGCATATACCAGGCGGGACACACAGGAATCCCAACACACCACTCACAGAATATGGACATCAGGGAGCAAAGTGTACAATAAACCGAGTGCCGATAATGAGTAGGGAAAGGGAACAGGGGAAGGAAATTGCAGTAAAGCTCAAGCAGGCAATCCAGCCAGACTGCAAATGGCTACAGGACCACTCCAGCCTTCAAGGCCACGAGCCTCTATGGTACTGGTGGACCTGTCTGTTGGCATGGCTGGCTGCCCCCATTCATACAGGCAGGGGCTATGTGGATGCTTGTTGCCACACATCCATTTGGCTTGCCCCATACGGAGCATTCCATATTTCCCGCTAGTGCTCCATGACTCACAGGAGCACACATCCGACGAGCGCACACATTCAGATGGGCAGTCAGATCCGTGGCTCCTGGGTGGTCACGCGGGGTAGCATCTCATCTGAAAACACCCAGTGAGGGTCAATAGGATTTCTTGTAAGTGGTTTCAGAATTGTGATCTTTATCTGTGTATAACATCCTCATTTGTTTTTCAGGACAAATTAAACATTTTCATTTTTAATCCAGCAAAGGAAGAATTTTTAAAAAAATTCTAAGTAGTAAATTAGATCGTAGCACTTTGCATTTAGTGTTCTCATATTAGTCTAACTTCAAGAAACACATTGCTGAGATTTAAAAAAAATTTTTTTTTAGAAGTCTTGCTATGCATTTAGGGGGCTATATATTTCTTGTTCAGCAGAAATTTTCATTGGCTTAATATTTTCAGTCACAAAATGAATGCTCTTATTTGATCCAACTTAAGTCAGAATGCACACATTTATAAACAGATAATGCAGTTTCACAAGGCGTTATTTGATCATTTATAAAGTATTGGCCAAAATTCTTCATAATTACTCCCTCTTTTCCTCTTGAGAACTAGTCATTTGCCTTTGACACAAGAAAGTAAATCAGGCATCCAGTTTTTTCAAATCACTAGCAAATATTTGTTTAAGCACTAAAGATTTTCTTAATGTACTAATTGTGAAAAGCTGTTCATTTAAAGAAAAATCTTCCATAATGTAATGATATAATTTTGTAAACTATTAACCACTAGATGTTATGTATCAAAACTACACCTTCCAGAGCTCTGTCACGTCATATACTTCCAACACATTATCGGCTGTTTGTCACCAATAATTACTTATGGGGCACAGGTAAGATGCAGCTCCTTTTCAAGTTTTATAATTTGCAGGATTTAGATAAAGTTTTCTATTCCAAGTTTCCGGTATGTAATTAAATACAAAATTGGGCACTTACCTAGTGAATTTTCTTTCTGCGTGGGTCCTGGCCAGTCACTCGGATCAGTCAGCACTCATGGGGAAGGTCTGCGCTGCGGCCAGTAGGAGGCAGCACTGAGCTTCTGTTTGGCTATATCCAGATGGGACTGCCCCCCTAGCTCCAGAAGTCACAAGTTAAAGCAGAACTGGAATATAAACTGCTAACACCCTCAACCTAACAAGAAGTCATGAAGGAAAACCAAACAATTCTGCAGCCAATCAAGCCAAATTTCACATCACAGTAAGGGTGGGTTGAGTGACTGTCCAGGACCCACACAGAAAGAAAATTCACTAGGTAAGTGTCCAATTTTCTATTCTCTGTGTGTCCTGGTCAGTCACTCTGATGAGTCAGCACTCATGGGGCCATACAAAAGCAGCGTCCCTGACTGATAAAGGGGAGGGGAAAAAAGAAACTGCAGAAATTTCTCCTCCCCCAGGTACTGAGATCAAGTTAACACCCTGTGTGGAACCCTCCTGCCAAAGGTAACCTCAGCTGATTCAAAAGCATGAACCTTGTAGTGTTTCGTCAAAGTGTGAAGGGAGGACCAAGTAGCCACCCTACATACCACCTCGTACGACGCTCTACCATTAAACGCCACTGAGGTCGCAGCACTCCTTAGTGAGTGCGCAGAAATCTGCTGAGGGGGTTGCTTATCGTGAGCCCTGTAGACTTCTGTGATACCTACTATCGACTGAATGGCTCCCAAGCGTCCGCTTCCAGAAAGAGGACAGCGGGAATCGCCGTGGTTCACGGAGGACTTGCACCGGATGAAGCAGGATGGACGGCGGTTGGAGCAACGGTGGCACCGAACTCGTACTGAAGTTAACCGATAGCAGCATAAAGCTAGTTTAAGAGCTTATGCTGTTGCAGTGCGGGCAGAAAAGAAAGAGTTCTTCGCTGCCCTCATTGCGTCTGCAAAGTCACATCCAGCGGAGCTTTTCCAGATGGTGCAGAGACTGGTCAGTCCGGCCACTGTCCGCCTCAAACTGGAATTTTCCATTGTCCGCTGTGACATGTTTGCTGACTTTTTTGCAGATAAGTTTGCCCAGATTCACCACGACTTCAATGCTGCACTTACGACAGTGGATGAATCAGAGGTATGGGAAGCCCCGCCATGTCTGTACTTGTGGGCTGATGCGGTGAATGTCATTGGGACGGTTTGGACCACCTGTTGTGAATTAGATCCATGCCCGTTCTGGCTGGTAAAGACCAGCCGGGAGACATTAGGGCCATTTCTGGCAGGGGTGGTCAATGTATCCCTTAGGGAGGGCAGGGTGCCGAGCCGTCTCAAAGAGGCAGTGGTGCAGCTTCTGCTCAAAAAGTCATCTTTTGACGTTGACTCCCATGCCAGCCTCAAACCGTTCTTTTTTAGGGAAGGTTATTGAACGGGTGATGGCCCGGCAGTTACAATGACATCTGGACCGTGTCGGTTTTCTTGATCCCTCGCAGTCTGGTTTTTGCCCTGGGTTTGGCACGGAGACTGCACTTGTGGCCTTGGTCGATGACCTATACCATGAGTTGGATCAGGGCAGATCCTCAATTTTGATCTTACTGTATCTGTTGGCGGCGTTTGATACTGTTGATCACGAGAGGTTGGTGGCGAGACTGCGGGACTGGACCGGGGTGTCTGGAATTGTTTTTGAATGGTTCCGCTCTTTCCTGGCAGGGAGAACTCAGCGGGTGGTTCTTGGGGAATGTATGTCATCTCCCTGGAATCTTACGTGTGGAGTCCCGCAGGGTTCTATTCTGTCCCCTCTCCTGTTCAACGTGTATATGCAACCTTTGGGTGCGGTCATGAGAGGGTTCGGTGTGCGATGTCATCAGTACGCCGATGATACACAACTCTACCTCTTGTTTTCTGGAGACTCAGGCCCAGCAGTCTTGATGCTTACCTGGTGCCTGGCAGCTGTGGGGGACTGGATGAGGACGAACCGTCTGAGGCTGAAACAAGATGGAGGTGATATTGGTGGGTAGGGCTGAGGGGGTGGTGGCTCTCGTCATTGGTGGGGTCTCCCCCCGCTGCTCAGGTTTGTAGTCTGGGTGTGCTCCTCGACCCACAACTCTGCCTGGATTGTCAGGTGGAAGCTGTGGCGAGGGGAGCCTTTCGCCAATTACATCTGGTGCGACGGCTGCGGCCGTATGTCTCAGGCTTGGATATGGCCACCATCATCCATGCTTTCATTACCTCTCAACTGGACTACTGTAACATGCAGTCCAGTTGATGACAGTCTTGTTACACTTGCTACACTTGATGACAGTCTGGAGGTCGCAGCTGGTGCAGAATGCAACGGCTTGTCTCCTAATGAGGACAGGCCACCACAAGCACATTACACCTGTGCTCCGTACTCAGCACTGGCTGCCTATTGTCTTCCAGACCCAATTCAAGGTGTTGGTTATGACCTATAAAGCCCTAAATGGCTTGGGTCCTGCTTACCTGCGAGACCGCCTCAGCCCCCAAGTCATTTTGCAGCCCTTGCAGTTGGCCGGGTAGGCCAGACTTGAAGTCCCCCGGGTATCAACAGCAGAGAGGGCATTCTCGGTGGTCACACCTTGGCTGTGGAACTCCCTCCAGTTGGAGGTCCGTCTGTCCCCGGATCTCCCCCCTTTCCGTAGATGTTGTAAGACCTGGTTGTTCCGCCGGGCCTTCAGGGAGGGGTTTGCCTTAACTGCTGCCAAATTTTATGATGTATATTTTATGTATTTTAGATGGTTTTATTGATTATTGTTTTTATGTTGTGCGCTGCTCCGAGCTGCCAGTGTACAGGAGGATGTGGGATACAAATTTTTGTATGTATAAATAAATAAATAATGTTCCTAATCCCTGGGGAGCAAAGGTCTATAGATAGCTCTCGACACCAGCTGACAAAGGTTTTCCACGTATGTTGGTATATACGGCGAGTGGATTTGCGCTTGTCTGCTAACAAAGTAGCGACTAGTGCCTTCGAGTATCCCAGACGTCTCAGGGCTCTCTACACTCTATCTCCACGCTGTCAGCTTGAAAATTTGAGGGTCAGGATGACATACTGGTCCTTGCGTTACCATTGACCTGGTGACCGGAAGAGACAGCAGAGGTGCTATTTGAATATTTAACAGGTCTGAGAACCAAGGCTGTCTGGGTCATTGGGGTGTGATCAAGATTAATTAAGCTCCTTCTCTGCATAGCTTTGTTATGGTCTTTGACAGCAGAGGCAGAGGAGGAAAAGTGTATAGCAGTCCCTAAGGCCATTTCTGGCTGAGCACATCGCAAGCTAGAGCTCTTGAGTGCCTGAATCGGGAGAAGAATTTTGGGACCTTGTTGTTCTCTGCAGAGGCAAAGAGGTCTATTGTTGGGCAACCAAACTGTTGTGCTACTAAGTTGAAGGTTTCTTCTGAGAGAACATTCTCTGGAGTCTATCTTTTGCCTGCTTAGCCAGTTGTCGTGCACATTTAAATAGCCCTTTGATGTGTACTGCTCTTAAGAACATAAGAAGTGCCATACTGGGTCAGACCAATGGTCCATCTAGCCCAGCATCCTGTCTCCGACAGTGGCCAATCATGGTGGTTTGGGAGTAGCACCCAACAGGTCACAATGGGGGAATCCATTCCCTGTTGTTTTCCCCCAGCTTCCATCATGTTCCCTGATCCTGTCTGGCTAATAGCTGCTAATTGACCTATCTTGTCCAAACTTCTTTTAAACTCAGTTACAGTACTGGCCCTTACCACAGCCTCTGGCAGTAGACTCCACAACCCAATTATACGTTGAGTGAAAAAATATTTTCTTTTATTTGTTTTAAACTTGCCACCCATGAGTTTCATGGAGTGCCCCCTAGTTCTAGTACTAGCTGAGAGGGTAAATAACTGTTCCTTGTTTATTAGTTCCACACCACTCATGATTTTATAGACCTCTATCATATCTCCTCTCAGTTGTCTCTTCTCCAAGCTGAAGAGCCCCAACCTACCAAGCCTCTCCTCATACAGGAGCCCTTCCATGCCCTTGATCATTTTTGTTGCCCT